>CM035425.1:112045956-112318920 GCA_020310875.1 Ceratopteris richardii | reverse complement strand
TTCGCGCTTGGCACAACCGGATCAAGGGCCTAAATTTCACAGCAATTTTAGCCCTTGTACGGGCTCCCCGCCTCCCACCACCAAGAGCTCCTCGAGGAGGACCACTCTTGGCTTTGTGAAACCTCATACGGACGTTCATCCCTGTAAATAGGACCCCATCCCATTTATGTGCCCCTATCTAAGTGGATTAAGAGTCCAAAAAATCCTCCTCTTCATCATGTTCAACTTCTTCTACTAAACTGATTGTTTGAGCTTACCAAAGACAAGAAAATCATCCACAAAAACTCTCATGAAGTCTTCTAAATAAGGCTCAAATACTTTACACGCCACATAATTGAAGAACAGTGGTCCATTTTTTTAGGCTAGAACTCATAACCGACTCCAAATTCAGTAATAAAAGCTATTTTATGACGATCCCCTTCAATAGCCTTAATCTGATTATACCCAAAGAAACCATCAAGAAAACTATACATTTCATGACCAGCCATTGCATCAAGCACGGTATCACAAAAGTTAATGTTTCACCCTTTGTACATGTACAATGGCACAATTGATATTGGTGACAAAAGATAGTTTCAATTGTATATTCACGTCTGTACACATTACACAGAGAGTGGCCACGCCAAACTCATCCTATATTCGGATCAAAACACGATTCAGAAGATTCAAATGTAAGGGTCTATGGGAGTATGGAGTTTCAGCCAGCCTGCAGTGTGCTAAATATCAACTATAACAACAACAGAGAAAGCCTGCAAATCATCATTGGTTTCCATATACACCAGTTAACTGCCTCGATCATTCTAAGTGCATGTGATGTCAATCGTTTTAGCTGCATGTGATGTTTCTCTCTCTCTATCTCTTTATGTTTTTCTAGATCTCTCTCTTTCTTTCATCTCTCTCTCTATCTCACTCTATATCAATCAAACACAAAACAATCACTTACATTGATGTAATTTTTTGTAGCGTTGTCCTCAAGGTCCACTTAATGTTCCCCTTCATCGAATTCCAAAGATTTGACGCCAAAAAGCTCCTGCAAAATGAAAGAGAGGAGAAATTAGAAAAAGGAAAGCACAAAGAAAGAGAAAGGGTGCTACAGTATGTGCAATTCTTACAAAAATTTCAGATCTAGAGAAACAAAGATGTAGAGAAAGAGAGAGAGAGAGACAAAGAGACAGAGAGAAAGAGAGAGAAAGAGTGAGAAAGAGAGAGATGTGTGTACACAATACGCGAAGACTGTAGTTCGCGCGTGCAAACTCGATAGCAGCAAACTTTGGTTCAAAATGCAAGAAAATGTCGAATTTTTGCTCTCAGGTCCAGTTAAAACATTGCCTCGGTATGAGCGTCGGTATAAGCGTCCGTATAAGCGTCGGTAACTTACTGTAACTTACAGACGCCTATACTGGCGCTCATACCGACACCTGTATACCGACGACTAAATGACTGTTGGTATTGCATCCGTGGTTTTTCAAGCATTTTCAACGGTCATACCGACGCCGAGGCAAGACTGTCGGTATGGGCAACATCCGTATGCCCCTGATATGTTGTAGTGAGTATTCTTGTTTCCTTTGAATATCTTATTTCCCTTAGAGTGGAAGTTGTTAATGCTTTCAGATGAGTGTCAACCCCATCCTCATTAATTAGTTAACCTGGTCAGGTAGCTTTCTTTTTCATGCGTGTGCATGCAAAAAATATAATTCGAATAGAGTGAGGGAATTCCCAATGCAAAAAATTGTCTATTGGTTGAGAGAATCCTCCATCCCAATGCCAAAAGCTATGAATTGATTGAGCGAGTTCTCCATCCCAATGCCATTGAAACCCTGCATAACATGAAGAGAAACTCTCTACTCTTTATTTTTCTATGTTGTCTTTGCAGGCCTGCAAAAAATTGTCTATTGGTTGAGAGAATTCTCCATCCCAATGCCAAAAGCTATGAATTGATTGAGCGAGTTCTCCATCCCAATGCCATTGAAACCCTGCATAACATGAAGAGAAACTCTCTACTCTTTATTTTTCTATGTTGTCTTTGCAGGCCTGCATGGATGGATAAGTACAAAGTTCGTTTGTGCTGGTGACTAAAAAGATAGTATGCACTATGACGAGCGAATCTCCCCTTCATTACTTGCCATATTAAATATTACAAAAATAGCCGCAAATCGGCTCAATATAATTACATCGTTCATCATCCCAAAACAGTTTAAGGGTCTGAAAAACTCTATTTAGACTCCTTATTATTTATCTTCCTTGACTACCTTAAAGTGAACTCTCTTCAATTGCCTTCAGTACTGGCAAGTTATAGCCTCTAACAGATAGTGATGGGAACCTATACAAAAGTATAGATATATGCAAGGATGGGAAAATTCAAAATTTCCATATTTTCTTTAGATATTTCTAGTTCCACATTGTGCTCTTCGTCTCAACTCTAAGATTCCACAGACATTAATCAACCACAAAGAATCATCAGAGTTCACGGCAGGCATCATTAGCTTGGAGTCAGAGACTGGAGAGAACGGGCTTGCGGACAGAATCAGAACGATTCGTGTTGACACGGATTCAGAATATTACAAAAACTGCGATACTTCGTGCATAGTACAATTGATATTGGTGACAAAAGATAGTTTCAATTGTGATAGTTTCAATTGTATATTCACGTCTGTACACAGAGAGTGGCCACGCCAAACTCATCCTATATATTCGGATCAAAACAGGATTCAGAAGATTCAAATGTAAGGGTCTATGGAGTATGGAGTTTCAGCCAGCCTGCAGTGTGCTACATATCAACTATAACAACAACAGAGAAAGGCTACAAAACATCATTGGTTTCCACATACACCAGTTAACTGCCTCGATCATTCTAAGTGCATGTGATGTCAATCGTTTTAGCGGAAGGCTTCTGCATCTTCGGAACAGTCACAGTTAGGACTCCATTCTCCATTCCCGCCTTCACCTCCTCCACTTTGACATTTTCGGGAAGACGGAATCTGCGTAGAAACGACCCATGAACTCGCTCCACGCGATGCCACTTTTCTCCTTGCGTAGCCTCTTCTTTCCTCCGCTCCCGACTTATTTGTAATACCCGACCTTCCTCTCCCTGCACCTTCACTTCATCCTTCGACAGACCTGCGTCGACAAAGAAAAGACGTACTTAGATGTCTTGCTACTCAGATATATCGATGCAAGAGTCTCTCAGATCGCCACAACGACGATGCACACTATTGAAAAGCCTTAGCTGTTTGAATCTTGTGAAAGCTACACAGACGAAACACGTACCAGGAAGGTTGGCCTTGTAAATGTGAGCTTCTGGTGTTTCCTTCCAGCCGACTTGCGTATTCGCAACGGCTTCCACATCACGGGCGTAACTGGAAGGGCGATCCGAGGATCGGCTACCAAAGATGAGGGAATCTATGTTGAAAGAATCGAAAATGTCGCTACCTCCGATAAGGAAGGGAGTCAGAGCCATGGCTTTCAAGAACAGCAAACTATGTGACTGAAATGCGAGAAAGGGGAACTTCGCATGAGATACTTAGAAGCCTGTATACAGCAAAGGCAAGCGCGTTGGTTCACTCACAACTCTACGAATGGTGGACAATTACGGCGTTGGAGTATAAATGGGAAAGTCATCGGCCCAGTCCAGAAGAGCGTGGAAATTGCCGGACGTTTCCGGAAAAAGAACTTTCTGGAGAAGATGGGAGAAATCAGAAGCCCGCGACGCAATCTGTGAGAGTCAAGGCTCCAAACAAAAAGACCCGCAGTTCTGTAGATTACAAAATAATTTCAGAACCCCTTTAGGCCACACCTCGTTTTCATTTCACTCATCTTGTCTAACACGAAGGAGCAAGATGGCTTTGTGAAAGATCATACCCACGTTGGAACATCCATCGATCACTTTCATCCCCGTAATTATGATGGTCAACTAACTCCTCATCATTAAAATAAGGGGCACATGACATTTCAAAAGATAACCTTAGATTCTACAAATACTATCCAGTTTGGACGGGCGATCACAATAGAAGGGGGGTGCCTAAAATCAAATGGTCCATCTGCATTAGCCATAGAGATAGTGGGGGACTTGGTATCCTGGACATTGGGTGCATGGCTAACAAACTGGGAGCCAAATGGATGATTAAGGCTTGGTACAATGGGGAGGCCTCCTGAGCCAAGTTGATCTTCAGAAAGAAGAACGAGTTGGCTCTCATGGGTTTCCCAAATTGGAAGAATCTCGACATCTTGAACTTGCTGTTTTCCCCGATCTCCGTCTTCCCAAAGGCTCTAATCTCATGTGCTCCCTATGGAAGAGTTGGAATAAAGTCAAAAGCTACACAAGAATTAGTGAAGATTCGAAGTGGGCTGCTGGTATTAGACAAAACGACTCTATCTGGTTTCCGATCCATGGCATCCGAAGTGTGGAATCTTGGAACATTCAAAATGCCAAGAAGGTATGGAAGAAAGGCTTCAAAAAATGGAAACATCTTTGGAAACAAGACACCAACCGCTGGATCAACTTCGAGGATATTGACCCTAGCGTCAACATTTCATATGAAGAATGGAACACTTTGCAAAGCAGATGTCTTGCCTGGGATCGACACAAAACTCACCTTCTCATGGGACATGACACATCAATCTCGCTTGGTCTCAAATGGCACAATGGGAATAGCCTATCAAAAAACTCGAACATCAAAGAAAGGATTGGCTATCAGGTTAACCTCAACAAGAAGTGGTGCGTGTCATGGACGCAGCTTCCATGGGACATGAAGTTCATGGCTATCTGGCACCCCCTCATAGAAATCAAAAAGTCTGTCCTCTTATGGCAAATTCTTCATCATGGAATCTGGACCAACCTTAAGGCTAGCAAACTTTGTGGGATTCCTCCCTGGTGCAAACGCTGCCACCCGTCTATCGAAGATGTTCCACACATCTTCTTTACCTGCCCCAACTCCAAGAGACTCTGGCAGACAGTTGGAAAGAAAATTAGACTTCAGAAACATCTCACTTGGCAGCAGGCCCTACTGGGAGAAGCTATCGGCTGCTCCCCGACTCTCTGGAATGCCATCAGAGGGGAGGTCCTATGGAAAATCTGGCGGGAAAGATGTGCTCTCAACTTTGGTGACTCCCCCAAGGAGTGGTCAATTGAGAAATCGTTGTTCCTCCTTGGCAAAAGGATTGTTAATTGTAAGAAATCCACCCCCCCCTTCAGGCATCATCAAGTTCTCCTTTTGATCAATAACAAGCTTAAACCCAAGTGGGCCCCTCACGAGGGTGATGCAAATACATTAACATATATGCAAATACATGTATATGCACATCCACATACACATGCATGTTTCATACATATAGACATGCATATACATATACACATATACATATACATATACATATACATATACGTATACACACATATAGATATACATGCATATACATGTACACACACATACATATACATGCATATACATATACACACACATACACAAAAACATGCACATATATACATATACACACACATACATATGCACATACATACATATACACACACATACATATACTCTTAGGTACACACATATGAATGAATTATATAATAGTATTAAAACACATATACACATGCACACACACATGCATATACCTACATATACACATATACATGCACATACACACACATACACATAGAGTTATACATATACATGCATATACATATACACACACATACACAAGAACATGCACATATTGATACATACATATACACTTATACATGCACATGCACATACATACATATACACACACATACACATTCACATAAATACATATACACACACATACATATACACTTAGGTACACACATGAATGAATTATATAATTAAAGTATTAAAACACATATACACATGCACACACACATGCATATACCTACATATACACATATACATGCACATACACACACATACACACACATACACATAGAGTTATCTTTTTTTTTCAACCATACAATATCTCCTGTTAATTTAATCTCAAACAGGAAAAAAAGTCAGAATACATACAGATATATACACACACATACACATACACATACACATACCCACATACACATATACATGCAAACATATACGCATGCATATATGTATAAATATACACATATACATACATATAACATAAACATACATATACATATCCATATATATACGTACACACACACATGCATGCATATACACTCATTCATACAAAATACATGCATTTATCCCGCAATAATATGTAGTTGTGTATATGTGAATATGTGTGTATGTGTAAATGTGTATATGTGAATATGTGTGTATGTGTAAATATGTATATGTGAATTTTGTGTTTATGTAGATAATCAAATTATTAATATCAAATATCATTATTTGTAGATTCTGATCAATCAGATGGAACTCCACCACCGTCTCCTCTTCGTGCAATATCAATATGGTATTCTTTGGAGTATTGGAAAGAGTTAAAAGTATGTCATCTTCTTGATCCTATGCATATATTCAAAAATATTGGTTATTCACTATGGTGGCATCTTCTTGGACTAAAAGATACCACAGCATCAAGGAATGATTTGAAAGATAAAAAACCAAAGTTATGGTGAGTTTTTGATAGACATCGACAAGAAACGACTTATGCATCTTCTCCTTGGGTACTTACAACAAAAGAGATACAGAATATTAACAATACAATTCAATTGATTAAGACTCCTACAGGATATGGAGCATCGTTTCAAAACATGTTTACTATGGATGATAAGAGCTTATCTGGGTTAAGGACCCATGACTGGCCTAACTTTTTGAAACATATTTTACCTTTCGTTATCGATGGATGTACAACGAAAGAAGTACGAGATGTGATCTATCGTCTTGGATCACTTATAAGGTAATTATGATACTTTTATATTTAATATGTATGAATATTGGATATCTTTTATTTTTTAATTAACTTCTTTATAATTGTTTTTATGATATGTATAGGTGGATTACATCCAAAGAGATCGATAAAAATTCGATCCCACAAAAAAACGTGAATGCAAAGAGCTACTATGTTTGATGGAAAAAGAACTTCCTACTTCATTTTTTGATATTCAGGTTCATTTATTAGTCCATCTTGTAGATGAGATAGAGATTGCAGGTGTTGTCAACACTCGATGGATGTTTTGGGTCGAGCGATTTATGGGAATACTAAAACGTTATGTGCGACAAAGAGCAAAACCAGAAGGATCCATGGCAAAGGGTTGGATGCTTGAAGAGTGCATGTATTACATTAGTGAGTACCTTGAAAGAGTTCATGAAGAAGCTCCACGTGCATGGACCAATGAGTCTTCTTCAAAAATAACAGATGAGGGATTATCAGGTAAGGGGGTTCCATTCTTATTTACATTTCAAGAAAAAAATGATGTTTCTACTTTTGTAGCATATAATAGCAAATGCATGCAAGCATTCATTAGCGAGTACGAGGAACCTCAAAGTCTCCGAAGTAAAAGGCAAAAAAAAACAAAAGATCTAGACGTAATCTGGATAATAATGAGATTACAAATATACCTTCTTTCACGGATTGGCTATATAGTCGTTTGCAATGCGCGAATGCAAATTATGAAGAAATCTCAGATGAGCAAAGAGAGTTAATGATAGGTTGTGAATGAAAGGTAATTTCATTAAAATAATATTTTATTTTTTTTCATGTATGTATTGTTAGTTTCTATTTACTAATTGAATTTATTTTGCAGGCTCGAATGTTTACTAATATGTGGGCTTTTGGACAGCATATTAGAATCAAAGCCATTGATTCTTTACGTAAAACAGAGGATTCTAGTATTGTTGTCTCTTTCAAGCAACTATCACGTGCTAGCTCAAAAGACACGAACCTTATAGATAGCGAACTTGGTTACGTAGGAACTATTATTGGTATCTATGAAATTTCATTTCGTACATTCAAAGAGGTAGAAAAAAGTTTAGATCTTTTTTTTAGAGTTAGTTATTTTTTTAAGCACCTAATAATGGATTTTTGTTGTTATATATTTTGATAGGTCATTTTGAAGGTTGACTGGTTTCAAGCGGAGTATAAAGGTAGTAATTCTACATTAAAAAAGGAATTATCTGGGTTTTGGGCAATTGATTCTTCCAAGGTAATGCGATCTACTAAAGAACCATATATTCTTCCTAGGCATATTGAACAAGCATTTTTTTATAAAAACCCAGATGCTCATCCTTGGTGGCAATTCATTCATGTGCAACCTAGAGGTAGGTCATTGTTTGAACAGTTTATTGTTAGAGAGATCGAAGAAAGTCCTCTTGATAATTCAGCATCAGATATTGATACATCAACATCTGAAATAGAAATTAGAATCATTATACGTGATAATGATACTAATCGTTTTGATAAAGAGGATAATTCTCTACATGCTGATTCTACTGATGAGGAAGAGGAATTACCAGAAATAGATATTAATCCATCAATAGATGATGTGATTCATGAGAACATAGATTTAACAATAGAAAAAATAAATGAAATCAATAAGGATAATGAAGATGAGACTATATTGATGTCTTACCAAAATGATGGCAATAATGAAAACATATGAGCAGATTAGATAGTAAATTCTACTCTAGTTATCGATCAATAACTTGAAGCTTCTGAATGGACATCAGATAATAGGTTTTTTTTATTAACTTGAATAACAATGAATCCTATTAGAGAGATGAAACCATGTCTAATTATTTTATATATAGCTTTATCTTCGAGGAGCAAATTTTTTTCATGTATGTATGCATATGTGTGTGTATTCATGTGTATTATATGTATACATATGTTAGTATGCATATATATGTATTTCATGTATATGTATGTGTTTGCATGTGTGTGATATATGTATACATTTGTTAAATATGCATATGTGTATATATGCATATGCATTTATGTAAAATATTCATGTATTCA
Source organism: Ceratopteris richardii (assembly GCA_020310875.1). Classification (NCBI taxonomy): domain Eukaryota; kingdom Viridiplantae; phylum Streptophyta; class Polypodiopsida; order Polypodiales; family Pteridaceae; genus Ceratopteris; species Ceratopteris richardii. Next base: position 112,309,989 of record CM035425.1, on the reverse strand, counting down.
TGTAATATATGCAAGTGTTTATAATTTCTTACATATATATATGTATAGGTGTCTATGTGTAAATATGTACATGTAAATATGTATGCATGTATATATATGTTTATGTGTGCATGTAGGCATGTATATGTGATGTGTACATGTATATATGTATATATGTCTATGTGTAAATGTGTACATGTAAATATGTTAGATTGTATATATATATTTATGTGTGCATTTAGGCATGTATGTGTCATGCATAATATATCTACTCCATTTTATATTTATGTATCCTATCTACATGATGTGTATATATCTTTACATATATTATGATCCTCGTTGATTCGAGTAGCTATATATAGAGGCATAAGGTTAGGAGGAGAGACATCTCTCTAGTAGGACGTCGGAGGTGTACATATACTTCAAACATATGGCTAAGAAGTTGAATTAGAGTTTTTAAATTAGGGATTTCAAAACCCTAATATTGAAGTTAGTGTTTTCAATTTAGGATTTTTGAGATAGGATTTATTTATTTATTTATGCGTATGCATGTGTTGTGTATGTATGTGTATCTATATGTGCATATGCATGTGTTTTGTGTGTATATATGCATGTGTGTGTATGCGTGTATTTATACCTCTAGTCTCTCTCTCTCTCATATACATACATACATGCATAAACACACATACTCATATCCACATATATTTACATAAAAGCAGTGCATACCGTGCATTGTCGCGACGATGAGCCATAAGTGTCCGCATCTCTTTTAAACACCACTTAAGCGACCATCCTGTCCCAAACTCTGTCTCAAGTCAACTAAGCACATATTTTTTATCCCTCTCATCATGCTCACTACAAAAATAAAAAACATAATGTAAATAAAACATAAGATATATATTTCAATTTATATGTAAAACTTTTACTTACTTCCATGGTAAGTGGATAAAGCGTAGGTAAGAGTCGCATAGTGCCCGCATTCTTCTCTTGAACTCCAATCAATTCCCTATGTACACAATGTTCCCCTCTGGCTCTATGTCGCACTCTAGTCCTAAGGTGCCTATGCATGTCCTCATAGGCAACTCTCCTCTGCTATCACGTTCTGGAGGTGGTATAGGTGTCCTGAAAATAGATAGATAGAAATAAATAAAAATATGTGTTATAATATCATTAAAAAAGTTTATGAAAACAAAACATACCTATGAGCAGCTAGCTCTCTTCCTGCATGTGGAGCTGCAGAAGAGCCCTCGTCTGATCGCTGGGTAAGCATCTGGATCATATAATCCAGCTCCTCATCAGACATCTCTGAGTAATCACGCATTATGGCCCCTAGAGTATCAGACAAAACTCTTGCTCTCATAAGACTTTTTATGAGAGTGAGTTTCGCCTTTCTCTCTCTATTGGGATCCATAATACCTAACCTATAAAACAAAATGGTTAGAAATCAATATATATACGTGAACATATGTAAGTGTGTATGCATTAAGTATGTGTATGTATGCATGTGTGTGTGTATGTATGTGTGTGTATATGTGTGTATGTGTGTATGCATGTGTATGTGTGTGTATGCATCATTATGTGTATATGTGTCTATGTGTGTGTGTGTGTGTATATGTGTGTGTGTATGTATGTGTATATGTGTGTGTGTATGCATCTATGTATGTATGTATGTATGCATATGCATTATGTATGTATATATATGCATGTATGTATATGTGTGAGTATGTCTCTCTATGTGTGTGTATGCATATATGTGTGTATGTATGTATGTGTGTATGTGTGTGTGTATATGTGTTTGTATGCATGTATGCATGTGTATGTGTGTGTATGCATCATTATGCGTCTAAGTGTCTATGTGTGTTTGTGTGTGTATATGTGTGCGTGTGTGTGTCTATGTGTATGTGTGTGTGTCTATGAGTGTGTATGTGTTTATGTGTATGTATGTATCTATGTGTGTGTATGTGTCTATGTGTGTATGTGTATGCATGTATGTATGCATATGTGTGTATATGCATGTGTATGTGTGTGTATGCATCATTATGTGTGTATGTGTGTATGTATATGTGTGTGTTGTCTATGTGTATGTGTATGTGTGTGTCTATGAATGTGTATGTGTTTATGTATATGTATGTATCTATGTGTGTGTATGTGTCTATGTGTGTATGTGTATGCATGTATGTATGCATATGTGTGTGTATGCATATGTATGTGTGTGTATGCATCATTATGTGTGTCTATGTATGCATGTGTATGTGTGTATGCATCATTATGTGAGTATGTGTCTATGTGTGTATGTGTGTGTATATGTGTGTGTGTATCTATGTGTATGTGTGTGTGTCTGAGTGTTGATGTGTTTATGTGTATGTATGTATCTATGTGTATGTATGTGTCTATGTGTGTATGTGTATGCATGTATGTATGCATATGTGTGTGTATGCATATATATATGTGTGTGTATGCATCATTATGTGTGTCTATGTATGCATGTGTATGTGTGTATGCATCATTACGTGTGTATGTGTCTATGTGTGTATGTGTGTGTATATGTGTGTGTGTGTCTATGTGTATGTGTGTGTGTCTATGAGTGTGTATGTGTTTATGTGTATGTATGTATCTATGTGTGTGTATGTGTCTATGTGTGTATGTGTATGCATGTATGTATGCATATGTGTGTGTATGCATATGTATGTGTGTATGCATCATTATGTGTGTCTATGTATGCTTGTGTATGTGTGTATGCATCATTACGTGTGTATGTGTCTATGTGTGTATGTGTGTGTGTGTACGTATGTGTGTCTATGTCTATGTGTGTGTGTCTATGAGTGTGTATGTGTTTATGTGTATGTATCTATGTGTGTGTATGTGTATGCATGTATGTATGCATATGCATGTGTATGCATGTGTATGTGTGTGTATGCATCATTATCTGTGTATGTGTGTATGTGTGTATGTGTGTATGTGTGTATGTGTTTTTGTATATGTGTGTGTATGTGTGTGTGTCTATGTGTATGTGTCGCTACGCGTCTATGAGTGTGTATGTGTTTATGTGTGTGTATGTGTCTATGTGTGTATGTGCATATGCATTATGTATGCATATGAATGCATGTATGTGTATGTGTGTGTATGTCTCTCTATGTGTGTGTGTATGCATATATGTGTGTGTATGTGTGTATGTGTGTGTGTATATGTGTGTCTATATGTGTGTGTATGTGTGTGCGCGTCTGTGTGTATGTGTGTGTGTCTATGAGTGTGTATGTTTGGATGTGTGTGTGTATGAATGTGTTTCTATGAGTGTGTATGTTTGGATGTGTAAGTGTATATGTGTGTCTATGTGTGTTTGCATGTGTATGTGTGTGAATGCATCATTATGTGTGTCTATGAGTGTGTATGTATATGTGTATATGTGTGTGTATATGTGTGTCTATGTGTGTGTGTCTATCTGTGTCTATGTGTGTATGCATGTGTATGTGTGTGAATGCATCGTTATGTGTGTATGTGTCTATGTGTGTATGTGTGTGTATATGTGTGTGTATGTGTGTGCGCGTCTATGGGTATGTGTATGTGTGTATGAGTGTGTATGAGTGTGTATGTGTTTATGTGTGTGTATGTGTCTATGTGTGTGTATGTGTCTATGTGTGTATGTGTCTATGTGTGTATGTATGCATATGTGTGTATGTGTGTGTATGCATTATGTATGCATATGTGTGTGTATGCATTATGTATGTGTATGTATGCATATGCATTATGTATGTGTATGTATGCATGTGAATTATGCATGCATGTGTGTGTACGCATGTAAGTATGTATGTATGTCCGCATATGCATATGCATTATGTATGCATATGTGTGTGTATGCATGTAAGTATGTATGGATGTACGCATATGCATATGCATTATGTATGCATGTATGTGTATGTGTGTGCATGTCTCTCTCTATATGTGTGTGTATGCATATATGTGTGTGTATGTGTGTGTGTATGTGTGTGTATGTGTGTGTGTGTGTTTATGTGTGTGTGTATGTGTGTGTGTGTGTGTATGTGTCTGTGTATGTGTGTGTATATGTATGTGTATATGTGTGTGCATGTGTATGCATTATGTGTGCATGTGTGTATGCAACCTTATTTGTGTATGTGTGTATATGTGTGTGTATGTGTGTGTGTCTATGTGTATGTGTGTGGGTGTCTATGTGTGTATATATGTGTGTGTACATATGTATGTGTGTGTAAGTGTGTCTGTGTGCGCATATCTGCTTGCTGTTAGTTTGTGCGGCCCTCTCTCTCTCTCTCGCACGCGCTCTCTCTCTTTGACTCTCTCTCTCTCTCGGTCTCTTCTTGCTCGTGTCCAAGTCCCAGCACAAATGTGCCGGGAGAAATCAAATTTCTTTTTTTACATTCCAGAGCGTCGCATATGCGACGCTCTGTAGTTTGCCAACGTCGCTCAACACGTCGCTAGGCAGCGACGAAATTAGCGACGCTCTTTAATTAGAGTCGCATAAGCGACGCTAGCATCGCTTATGCGACGAAGATCAGGGAAAAAAATTCAAAATTTTGACCATCGCTTATGCGACGACCTCGTCGCATAAGCGAGGCTTCCCGTTTTTTTTCCAATTCGGGGGCGTTGCTACGCCCCCCTTTTTCTTGTAGTGAACTTAAATTTAAAATGGATGGCAAGGCTTTAAAATAGAACACAACAAAACGTATGGCAAGGCTTACACTTCGAAGTTTCCATGTTGTGATTGGAGAGAATTCCTTGCTGTCTTCTTTGTCCTAGACATAACCTACAAAAAAAAAAGATTATTATCATCAGATAAATAGGACTTTCACTATAGAAAAATAGATCATGGATCAATAAGGATTAATATTAGGACATGGATCAATTACACAAAAAAAGATTACATCCTTCATATTTGCAATGTCTTGTATCCCTTTGGGCAATAAATATGTGTATCTATGTACAGTTCATGAGTAATAAGCTTTGAAAAGAAATATATTTAATCCTTCTTGAGTCTTTTGAATGAACTTGGCTCTAGCAAATCTCCTCTATATCTGAGGTACTCTTTTCTCCTCTAGCCAACAATACGTTTAACATCTGACACCCCTGCAGCCATTGCATAGCTTGAGTAATAAAGGAAGTAGCCTGCCCTTGAAGCATTGAATCCTAGGGCATATCCAAAATGCTAAATGCAGATGTTCTTTCAAGTAGGAAAACTCTATATGCATTAAAGGGTATTGAAGTAAAACCCACGTATCTTGAAAGACTCCTCAAGGAGAATAGTGCAAAATCTCACTCTTCACTATATTGCTTATGAATAACACAAAATAATTTTGGATTCAATTTTGGAAGATAGTGGATCACAGAATGAATATCCATCTTTGTGTTTCCTTTCTCCTCTTTGGTTTTCCTTGTTCCCTTCCTCGTGCCAATGTAGTTGTCTTCATCCAATATAGATAACTATGGAAAAAATTGAAAACCTAGGTCAAAAAAAGTCCAATGAAACTTTTAAAGTCATAGAAATAACTGGAAACACAAGCAGAAACAAAGCATGAGACACGACCAATCCAAGCGATTAGGTCATCAGAGTATATTGGATGGGCCTAATCGCTTGCATCGGCCTAATCGCTTGAATTGGTCATGTCCAAGGAGGTCATCTTGAAGCTTAGATTGCATGTGAACTTTTGTATCTTATTATTAGTTAAGAATTTCGAGAAAATAATGCAGCCATTGCATCCAGAATGTGCCAAAACCCTATGATTGACTATCTATTTGCATGATTTCGATACTCAGAGGTCTTGATAAGCCTTTTTCTATTGATTTCCAAACATGACCGATGCAAGCGATTAGGGCCATCCAACATTTCCAAATGAGCCTAATCGCTTGCATTGGTCGTGTCCTAGATTCATGTACAAATAGGCTCATCAGGACCTCTCGATATCAAAATCATGCAAATAGATAGTCAATCTTAGGGTCTTGGCACGTTCCAGATGCAATGGTAGCATTAGTTTCTTGAAATTATGAGCCAATAGTAAGATAGGGAAGTTCACGACTGATGCAAGTGAAATAAGCTAGTCAAAGGCCAGTCAAACACATGTAATGGCTTGCATCGATCGTATTGGGTATGAAGCGATTAGGGACATCCGAGGATTATAGCTAGGACAAAGAAGAGGAATTTAAAAAAAGAGTTTAAGAGATTGGAATAAATTTAAAAGAAAAAAAACTAATGTAAAAAAGCTCTTACAAAGCACTCAAGAAACACGACCGACGCAAGCGATTAGGGTCATCTCGAAATCCTCAGATGTCCCTAATCGCTTGTATCGGTCGTGTTAACTTGCACAAAAAAGAGTTTAAAAGCTTGGAAAAAATTTAAAAAGCAAAAAAACTAATTAAAAAGACTTTCACAAAGCACTCAAGAAACATGACCGATGCAAGCGATTAGGGTCATCCGAAAATCCCTGAATGTCCCTAATCGCTTGTATCGGTCGTGTTGTAAAATAATTGATAATGATGACCCTAAATCCTCACACAGAATGTGGTCTATGGAAAGTTTTAAAAAGCATGTAAAAACTCGAAGACAATGGCGAGTCGGTGGTAGCAAGGAGTTCACAAAAAAATAAGAAAAAAGTGAATAGAGGAGCTTAAATAGGTCTTTGGAATGAGTTGACTGTTGGTGACATGTGGCAGTGTGTGATTGGTCCATGTCATCTAGCCGTTGGAAATCCCAACGTACAATGCCACATGGCATCATTTGAGTGGGCCATGTCATCTAGCCATTATGATTCCCAATGTCCTTTTGCCATGTGGCACTCGCTTATTGGTCCACAACATGTGACCGTTACGCCGTCCTCCTCGACTATAAATATGAATCCCCTTCACCATTTCACATTTTCAACATTCATAGAATTTCTCTCTTCATCACCCATGCATACTTGTGCTTCATACCCGATACGATTGATACAAGCGATTACACGCGTTTCACCCACCTTTGACTAGCCTATTTCACTTGCATCGGTCGTGAACTTCCCTATCTTTCTATTGGCTCATAATTTCAAGAAACTAATGCTACCATTCCATCTGGAACATGCCAAAACCCTAAGATTGACTGTGTATTTGCATCATTCTGATATCAAGAGGTCTTGATGAGCCTATTTGTGCATGAATCTAGGACACGACCAATGCAAACGATTAGGCTCATCTAGAAATGTTGGATGGGCCTAATCGCTTGCATCGGTCATGTCTCGAAATCAATACAAAAAGGCTTATCAAGACCTTTGGGTATCGAAATCATGCAAATAGACATTCAATCTTAGGGTTTTGGCACGTTACGAATGCAATGGTAGCATTATTTGCTCCAAATTCGTAACCAATAATAAGATACAAAGGTTCACATGCAATCTAAGCTTCAAGATGACCTCCTTTGGAGACGATCAATTCAAGCGATTAGGACCATCCAAGCTTCCTTGATGGGCCTAATCACTTGTATTGGTCGTGTCCAATCAAGTATCATATTTATAGCTATATGAATGAATGCTCCATAATGAAAAACTTAATGTGTGTATAAATATTATTTTGAACATTAATTATATGTTTCTATAAAGTTAAGGATGAGAAATCGAACATGACCGATGCAAACGATTAGGCCCATCCAATATTCTCTGATGACCCTAATCGCTTGGATCGGTCGTGTCTCATGCTTTGTTTCTACTTGTGTTTCCTGTTATTTCTATGACTTTAAAAGTTTCCTTGGACTCTTTTGACCTAGGTTTTCAATTTTTTCCACAGTTATCTATATTGGATGAAGACTCTACATTGGCAGGGGGAAGGGAATAAGGAAAACCATAGAGGAGAAAGGAAAGACAAAGATGGATATTCATTTAGTGATCCACTATCTTCCAAATTGAATCCAAAATTATTTTGTGTTATTTATAAGTAGTATAGTGAAGAGGCAGATTTTGCACTATTCTCCTTGAGGACTCTTTCAAGATACATGGGTTTTACTTCAATACCCTTTAACACATACAGAGTTTTGCTACTTGAAAGAGCAACTGCATTTAGAATTTTTGGATATGCCCTAGGATTCAATGCTTCAAGGGTAGGCTACTTCCTTTGTTACTCAAGCTATGCAATGGCTGCAGGGGTGTCAGATGTTAAAAGTATTGTTGGCTACAGGAGAAAAGAGTACCTCAGATATAGAGGAGATTTGAGGGAGCCAACTTCATTCAAAAGACTCAAGAAGGATTAAATATATTTCTTTTCAAAGCTTATTACTCATGAAATGTACATAGATACACATATTTATTGCCCAAAGGGATACAAGACATTGCAAATATGAAGGATGTAATCTTTTTTTGTGTAATGGATCCATGTCCTAATATTAATCCTTATTGATCCATGATCTTTTTCTCTCTAGTGAAAGTCCTATTTATCTAATGATAATAATCTTTTTTTTTGTAGGTTATGGCTAGGGCAAAAAAGAGAGCAAGGAATTCTCTCCAATCACAACATGGGAACTCGAAAGTGTAAACCTTGCCATACGTTTTTTTGTGTTCTATTTTAAAGCCTTGCCATCCACTTTGAATTTAAGTTTACCTTGCAGTGCTACTAAGCTTCTCAAAATGCATAGTGTTCAAAACATTCCAGGAATTCCTAAATTGAATGAAGAAAAAAGGTTTGGATACATTCAAATAGATGTGTCATTACAGAAAGACCGCACCTCATGTGGCTGGAGAGTGATTGAAAATGCGATAAGGTTCTTGGAAAGCAGGTTTTACAATCCTCAGTTAAACTTGTCAGACTATCCAAATGCTTGGGTCATCTTGATCAAGGAGAGATCAATAAATGCCATTATGAAACATGCAATATGCACTTATGATCCAAAATCACCTCCACCATCACACCAGATAAAAAGAAGTCTAAAGAAAAGAAGAAAGGGTTTCCTATTCACTCCTCATTGAAGCATGGTCCAAAGAATAAGAGTAGAGGTGAGGGCTCCAAAAAGGATAGAAAAGAAGGGTAGAACATTATACTTTTGGAATGTAAGATTGTAATCTAATGTGTAGCCAACATATGTTGGAAGATTTATTGATGTACAAATTGTATGTAATTATGCGAGTCTTTATCTGGAAGATGGTCATTGTAACTATAATTATATGCCTTGAGTAACGTAATGTTGAATTGATTCTCTTGAGAACTAAGCAAAAGTGACTTCATTGCATGGTTCAAGCAAAATTGAATTGGTCCTATCATCAAAATGTCTATTTTATGTGTTTTTTGCTCTATTCTTGTTGAAAAGTTAAATTTGAATTATTACCTGACCGATGCAAGCGATAGGGGCAATCGGAGAATTTTGGATGGCTCGTATCACTTGTATCGGTCCCGTCATCCAATCTTTTCCATTTTGTCATACCATCATTTTGTCAATGCAAGTATGGAAAAAGGTTCTAAAAGGGGAGAATATTATGTAAGAATTTCTTGGTTTATATTCTTGAATCACCTAAAATTTACTCATGCAACTTCTTTTATAATCATTGCACAATAGAGACCTGATCAGAATCTTGAAATTACACAAAAAAATGCCAATATGAATGTAGTCCATAAAAAGACATAATTGAAGTGATGTAATCAGTCACATTCTTAGTCACCATCATGTAGAAAAGTTAAATGTGAAAAGGATAGAAAAGTTTTTGTGACACGACCGATGCAAATGATACGGGCAATCAAAGAATTTCGGATGGCCCGTATTGCTTGTATCAGTCGTGTCATCCAATCTTTTCCATTTTTTCATATGCAACTTCATGTATAATCATTGCACCATTGAAACCTCCTGAGAATCTTGAAATTAAACAAAAAAATGCCAATATGAATATAGTCCATAAAAAGACATAATTGAAGTGGTGTAATCAGTCACAGTCTTAGTCACCATCCTGCAAAGAAAAATCAATGGAAGTTTGAAAAACAGCTTCTTAAAGAAGGAGACTTGTTACAATCTAAAGGGTTGGAACTTGATCACCCTGGGTGGCAGGCAAGTTATGCAAGATAATGTTTTCTCTCCTCTTATGTTAACTATTGCATCATCAATTGAGAATCTAAACTATGATGATACCTCATCAAGGTATTCTATGAGCTCCCTTACATTTCTGAATTTCTAATTTGCAGTGACAATTATCTTCCTAGATTGAAAATCTGGATGAATCAGTACTTCTGGATAGCTCTCCTCTGAGTCCAAGGCTATCCAAAGTCCAAGCTTTCTTTTCCATCTTTTTTTGAATGATCAGGAGCATCTCAACCTAATGAAGAGATGCAAGGAGCAGGCAAATGTATAAGATTTCCATAAGAGCTCCTCCCTAAAAGCACCTGATAATATGCAAAATGGACAAATAACTATATGCTATTGAAAAATTGAGCAGATTTGTCTGCATACATAGGCTCTGAATATTCTTTATGAAGAAATCTGAATGTTCGTGTTAAACATTCAAGAGGTTTCCACTCTAGAATTATTGGAAGGAAAAATATCTGCAATACAAAAAATACATGTTGTTATACAAAAACAATTGAAATCCTTAGAATCGAGAACAAGAACAACGCTCAAAGCAAGAAACCGACATTCACAAACTTTCCCAAGGTTTATAGATAAAAAGGATTTGTACACGTGGAAACTTTTGATTTGATGTAAACCCTGTCGCCAAATGACCATGGAATTTTGTGAACCCAAAAATATTTCATATATTCAAAAATCATTTCCTTCTTGGAACTCTAAAAATATGAATTGTGTGGTGTGCAAAAATACCTTTTCTTGCATCAAACCAAGAAATTGTACACTGAATACAAGAATCTTCATCATTTTCGCGGTGCTTTTAGATCATATTCTCTTAAAAAAAGAATTTCTTCATACGATTAAAGGAGACAACAATGTTATATTCTTGTACACATAGAAAGACTCTATTTGTCAATTTCCTTAATCTCTCATTAGCAAACATCCCCTTTTCCACCGTTTTTTGCCATAATGGGGGAAGTCATCGGGGAGTCCAAAAAAGCGTGGAAATTGTCGGACATTTTCGAAAAAGGAACTTTCTGGAGAAATCAGAAGCCCGCGATGGAATCTGTGAGTCAAGGCTCCAAACGAAAAGGCCCGCAGTTTTGTAGATTATAAAAAAATTTCAAAACCCGTTAGGCCACACCTCGTTTTCATTTCACTTGTCTTGTCTAGCACGAAGGAACACAACCACCTCCCAGCATCCCACCACCAAAGAGCTCCTTGAGGAGGACCACTAATGGTTTTTTGAAACATCATACGCACGTTAGAACATCCGTTGATAACTTTCATCTCCATAATTGTCATGGTCAACCAACTCCTCATGGTTGAAATAAGGGGCACATGGATTGCATGAAAATCGATCTGGAAAGGTGCTAACTAAATATATAAACAACCACTTTTAACGATGGGATGACATGAACCACTCATCGAACATGTCAGCCTCTCGCTTGGCACAACCAGCTCAAGGGCCTAAATATCACACCAATTTTAGGCCTTGTACCGGCTCTCCGCCTCCCACCACCAAGAGCTCCTCGGAGAGGACCACTCTTGGCTCTCTGAAACATCATAGCCACGTTGGAACATCCTTTGATCACTTTCATCCCCGTAATTATGATGGTCAACTAACTCCTCATGGTTGAAATAAGGGGCACATGGATTGCATGAGAATCGATCTAGAAAGGTCGTAATTAGTTATATAAACATCCACTTTCAATGATCAGATGACCTGAACCACTCATCCAACATGTCAGCTTCTCGCTTGGCACAACCGGCTCAAGGGCCTAAATTTCACAGCAATTTTAGGCCTTGTACGGGCTCCCCAACCCCCACCACCAAGAGCTCCTCGAGGAGGACCACTCTTGGCTTTGTGAAACATCATACGCACGTTCATCCCCGTAATTAGGACCCCATCTTTTTATGTGCCCCTATCTAAGTGGATTAAGAGTTAGAGTGACAGTTAATTTTTCTTTTTTTTTTTAAGTTTTCTTTGAAGGATAATCTTTAAATGTTAACTAGATATTCTTAGGATTACCTTAGATTAAAATTGTGAGTTCGAATTCACAGGTGTCTTTTGATTTCCTATGAGATCATAGCAAATGCATCTTACCAAAGACAAGAAAATCATCCACCAAAACTCTCATGAAGTCTTCTAAATAAGGCTCAAATACTTTACGCGCCACATAATTGAAGGACAGTGGTCCATTTTTTAGGCTAAAACTCATTCCCGACTCCAAATTCAGTAATAAAAGCTATTTTATGATGATCCTCTTCAACAGCCTTAATCTGATTATGCCCTAAGAAACCATCAAGAAAACTATACATTTTATGACCAGCCATTGCACGGCATCACAAAATGATATGGGAAAAGGATCTGTTACAGTTCTTGCATCAAGTTTCTTGTGATCTACACATATTCTTAACTTGCCATTTTTCTTAGGCACCACAATTATTGGTGACAACCACGTTACTTGGCTTACTGCTTCAATGAATCCTACCATCAACAACTTATCTATCTATTCCTTAACCTATTTTGCAAAGCTCGGATTCATTCTATACCTTTGTTGAGCTACTGATACTACATCCACTCTTAAGTTAATCCAATGTTGATGTAGCTCAAATCTATGCCTTTCATGTGCAAATATTCCCACACAAATACATCGATATACCCCTTTAACAATTGTATGAAATCTTCCAAAAAATGTCCTTCTAAGTGCTAACAAACTTTCACCATCTTTGGATCAGCATCCATGCCTAAATTAAGCTCCTATAACTCATCCTCTTTTACTTTGTTTGACATTTCATATTTCTTAGCATAAGTCTTTTCTACCATGTCTTTAACTTCCTTTACTTCTTGCTCCTTGGCTTCTTTACTCGAAATTTCTGCCTTTGCTTCCCATAGCTTCCTTAATTTTCTGCCTACTATTTCTTTTCTTGCAAAAACTTCCTGAGTTGGTTCCATGGAACTTTGTCTTAGTGCAATATGCCTTCGACATCGATGTTAAATAGAGGAACCACTATAGGATTGGCGTTCAAAAACTTTTCTTCTTCATCATCTTCAACTTCTTCTAGTAAACTCATTGTCTGAGTTGCTAGAGGTTTCTCTTTGAGTAAAATATTCTTCCTTGCATGCAATGTCACCTTTGTTTTACCTTTTGATATAACCACCACAATAAAGCTCCAATCTTGCTTGACGTTAGCACTCCTAAATCATGGTCTACCAAGCAACATTTCATGAGGAGATGTTGGCTCTAACATCTCAAATAACCACAAAAAATTACCATAAACATCATTCCTACTACTTTTATTTCTTATTTCTTCAAGATTCCAAATGGTTGAACGTCTCTAGTTTGATTAGCCATTTTGACGTGGAATGGGCCCAAAGCTAATTCACTAACATTCAGTTATTTATATACCTTTTTTGAAAAGATATTCACACTAGATCCACCACCTAATAATACTTCTTGAAACCTCCTATCCTTAAACTAAGCTTTCAGGGCTGGTACCATAAAATGTACATCGGTCCGATCAATGTTATCAACAACAAAAGTCTATTTAACAATTTTTTCTTCAATGTCGGAACTAGTGCTAATAACTGATCCAATGATATTTGTTGTTGACTTCCTCGTGTTGAACGATGACACACTTTGTATCGTCTAAATCAATTTTTTCTTGACTAACCTTACTTTGCTAAATCCTCTTCTGCACCCGTTCCCTAATCCCCTTTCGCTCCTTCGAGTTTATCGGTCCTTTTTGTTTTGATCTTGTTACTGCAAGGACTTCAACCTCCTCTGATGTCAAACATTGATTATAGTCACAATTCTATTGCTTCATAGGATATGTCTTTTTATGTACCTATTTCCGAGATTATCTACCACCTGCTCCTTTGCATTTGTTAACTCAATCAAAATGACATTAGCTTGAGTCCCTTGATGATTTTGTTGTTCTGCTTGAGTTTGCATTGGTTAACTCAATCAAAATGACATTAGCTTGAGCCCCTTGATGATTTTATTGTTGTGCTTGAGCTTATTGGTTTGGTTGATTATACCTTGCCACCGACACTCTCCTCTCTTCCCTATGTTTTATCGATAATGGAGAATTTGGCCTTATCCAATGATCTAGGATAGAACTATATACACGTGGCATTACCCTCGTTGGTCTAGCTTCTTGATTTTATTGCCCTTACCATGGAGGCCTTCCTTGTCTTTTTGGATTGTAACCTTCTCATCCTCTAACAAGTCTTTACTGATTCACTACCACTTCATTCTTACTTGTCTCCTCATATCTTGAAGACTGCCCTCTATTCTTTGGATTATACCAAAATCAAGCCATACTATGCCCCTATTTTTCACAAATGTCATAGAATTCCTTCTCCTTTGGTGGAGGTACCAAATATTCAAGCTTTTTAAATTTATTTATCAAGTCTTCATCTTTAAGATGTTTAGCTTTATTCTTACGCTTCTTTTTTATTTGAACTTCCTCATTTAACTATCCCAACCTGTGTCTATAGCATCATTTTCTGAGTCTGATGTTGTCCTTGATCCATCTCATGATTCAAAGTTAGCATACTTACCTTTTTTCCTTTCAAAATTTTTTTCTAATTTGACCGTAGCTAATAGTAATACACTGAATCCAACTGCTACATCTATGCTAGCTACCACATTCCTCAAGCTCTTTCTAATCCCTTCAAGAAATACTCAGCTAACATTTCATAGGTAGGTCTCTCACTGCCCTATAGCCTTCCACTAAAATTCAAAATTTTGTGCATAGTCTTTCACTAACATATGCCTTTGCATGATTGCTCTTAATTTTCAAATCGCATAAGTCAGAGTCTTCTCTTTTCTAGAACTTTCCAAAAGGCTGTTTTGAATGCATTATAGTTTGCAAAGTGCCCAATGTCATACTGGCATTTGGCCTTACTTTCCAAGGTAGCCGCAAATTGTTGCAATTTCATCGCATCACAATGTGGCATAGCCATTGGTTGTTCACTTAATTTCAAACTCAACGACATGGCAATCCACATCTTCTTTAGATCCTCCTCTAAATTTAGCCATCTTGACCCTGGGATTAGGTGGTGTTTGTGGCATATTCTTTGGCTTGGGATATCCTCTAGATCTTTATCTACTAGTTCCCCTTAGTGGGCCAAACTCCAGTCACCTTCTTGTCCTTGTAGTTCCTCCTATGAGGATTAGCTTCCTTGAATACCCTCCCACCAACCTTGCTTTGGCTGCAATCGTTCCTACACCCTCTTTGTCTAGAGCAATTTCTTCAATATCTTGGTCTTCCACTGTAATGTGCCACTTGTCCAAATTATCTAATGTATCTAATTGAGACATAGCAGAATGAGCCCTTGTGTAATAAACGTTTCCAAATATACTCCATCGATGTGACATTCATTTCTTGTCTTATTACAAAATTGATTAGTAGGATCATCAAATGTGCTGGGTTAAGCAACACAGAAAATTTCACACAAAGTTCTCAAGACACGCTAATCCAGAGCAGCATGATTAGAAGATATTCTGAATCAAATCACATACAAACTTTACAGAAAACTGAGCAATGTGAATAAAAGTATACTATGTAGTAAGATCTAGGAGTTACGATGCTGAAATAGAACAAAATAGAATTTATGGTTATCATAAGAGCTTCAATCAAGAAAAAACCATTACAAGAAAGTAGCATCATGTACAAATGGCGATCATTTCACTCCTCGCGCTCATTCTTTAAATAGACAAAAAATTTACTAGTACACGCAAATAATCAGTAAGTTCATATGACATTTCTGGCATATCCGATTTCAACCACTTTTTTTACTAAAATCCCATGCAGTACATATCTGAGTTAGTAACATCCTACTGCGTAATTTTATTATTAAGCAACTAAATACTTGTATATCCCATTCAAAAGACAGATTTATTACATGGTTTAATAGATCCATAGAGTTCCATAGTTGTCATACACATTATTACGCCATCAAGGGCATATAACATTGGATTGAGATAGTAGACACGTACCAGATGGATTTCCACTTTTTTTTCTGACGTCTCAAGACTCTTCTTAAGGGGAAGGATATGGGAAAAGAACACACATACATGGTTACATACATTGTATTATGCAATAGGGGTCTATTGTAGTGACGAGTATAGAAACTTTACCAAATGCCTTCCACTGCGCTATTGAGGAAAAAATGGAACTAAGGGAAAGGAAATATTACATTAACCTCAAGAAGAAGATTAGGACCGTGGATGTGTGGTTGGCAAGTGTTGCATCATGAACCACTCTTTATATAGGAAAGGTGATTTGGGAAAAGAATCGATGAGAGAGCTCTTAGGTGGGAGCCCATGATCTATAAAGATGGTCACTATGGTGGGATAGAGCGACCAAGGTTGATCTATGTGTCTCTCAATTTTCTCTCTTCCAGTACTCTCCTTAGTGAAAAGCTCAATGGTAGTTCATGTTTGTAAAACTAGTCTCATATTCATACGATGAGACTCCCTTGAAGGTTCTCAAACCTTCACATGGTTGGATGTGGTCATAAGATATTTACACTGAAGGTGTATAAAATAGAAAAATCCTCTATAAAACCTCACAAACTTATACAATTTCTCATGCACAATGCCTATGGCAAAGTGCAACAACGTAACGACTGGAATTGCTCTTGAATGAATGACTCTCCTCCGAACCATATGCCTCTATATATAGCTCTCTCCAAGGGACTGCCTGCATGGGTAGGTGGATACTAACCATCCAAGTGTCAGCCCCGTAACTACATGTGCGCCAAGTGTCCCAGTTAGCGAGAGTTAAGTCCATTGGATGCTTCTAGAAGGTTCTAGAGCTCTTTGGGCAAAACAATCTTCCCATGTACCCCATGGGGATTGAACCCAAGACCTCTTCCTTCACACCCTGTAGTCTTAACCATTAGGCTAAGTGGATTACTTGGTTACAAAAGTAAATGACCTACCAGTAAGTCTAGACTCGAGATCTTTGGCCACACAAACGAATGACCAAACGGAGTCCGATTTCAAATCTGTCTGAACCAATCGGATCCCTAGATCACAAACTTACTTTATTACATTCGTCCCCCCTTGGAAAATATTTTCGTCCTCGAAAATTAGAGCTATACATACTGTAGGCAACCCCCGAGCCTTATGTTCTAAAACTTGAAGAACATGTATTCATTCAAACAGGTTATTTACTTAGAACTTGAAAGTAAAAAACCTTATCATATTCTAGATCATGAAGAACATGATCGGTTTATCTACATAAAACTTGAAAGTAGAAAACCTTCTTTATTTGGGACCAACTTAAAACTTGAAAGCTGGAAAACGTCGTTGGATTGTGGAAACTTTTTCCCATGTTGAATTTTCTTCAGTTCCATCCTTCCATTTTACTAAGCATTCTTCATACAAGTGGCTTCTTGTACGTTTATCTCGGGTGCGAAGTATCCTTTCAGGTTCATGAGGAACTGTTTCATTGACTGGAATAGGAAGTATGACCTGTTGTCCAACTAGATTATCTGAATCTGTTAGACTCTTCCTAAGTCGACTAACATGGAACACTGGATGAATCCAACTATCATCTGGAAGTTGTAATTCATAAGCCCACAAACCAACTTTCTTGGTGATTGGAAAAGGACCGCAATATCTAGGTGACAACTTGGGGCATTGACCAGTCTTGAACTTTTCCGATCTTTCTGGAATACGAAGATAAACTAGATCGCCAACCTGAAAAGTAACATCTCTTTGCTTTGGATCGACATACACCTTTGCACGATCTTGAGCTTTCTTTAAGTTTTCTTTAGCTAACTTGAGCTTAAAGTTCATGTCTTGAAGGAACTCTTGTGCTGCTTGAACTCGTTCATTTTGAAGTCCCACTACATAAGGAGACCTAGGCTAGAAACCATACATCAACATGAATGGAATAAATTCAGTTGATGAATTCTTGGCACTGTTATAGGCAAACTCAGCTAAAGGAAGATAATATTCCCAATCAGTCTGTTTGGAAGTAACATAAGCTCTAAGTATGTCTTCCAAGATTTGATTGACTTTCTCTGTCTGTCTATCCGTCTGGGGATGTTCAGCTGTACTTAAACTTAGTTTAGTTTCAAGTCTACTAAAGACTGCTCACCAAAAATGACTTGTAAATCGAGCATCTCTATCAGAGACTATGTCTATTGGAAGACCATAGAGTCTATAAAGTTGATTTACAAATATTTTTGCAAGTTCTGGAGTCTTATAAGTAGTCTTGACTGGAATAAACTGAGCAAGTTCAGTCAATCGATCAACTACAACCCAGACTAAATCAAAGCCCTTCTGAGTGCGGGGTAATCCAGAAATGAAATCCATGGAAATACTTTCCCACTTTCCTTTGGGAATTTCCAAAGGATGCAGCAATCCTCCAACTTTAAGTTGTTCAAACTTATTTACTTGACATTTATGGCACTTGGAAACATAGTTTTGCACATCTCGATGCAAACTACGCCAATAAAAATGTCTTTTCACTAACTCATAGGTTCGGTTAATACCAGGATGTCCTGCACTTGGAGCATCATGGCATTCGAAAAGTACTTGATTTCGTATGTCCAGTATACTTGGGACACAAACCTTACCTTTATAAAGCTGATATTCATCTTGGAGAGAATAGTGTTTAAACTTTCTCTCAGAAGTACTTGCTTCATTTTGTTTAGCTTGTTCAGCTGCTTTCCAATCTTGACTAAAGCTTGGATCCTCTTTGCAGCTTCCTTTCAACGTTGAAATAAATTCACTTTGAATTTGTACAAAACTTAGATTTTTCAACATAGGCATCTGACTTAAGGCGTCTGCCACTACATTGAACTTTCCTTTTCTGTACCTGAGCTCATAATCGAACTCTTGCAACTGTTCGGCCCATCTAGCTTTTCTACCTCTAAGATCAGGTTGGTTTGCAAACTACTAAATGCTCTCTTGATCAAAGACTATGGTCAACTTTGATCCGTACAAGTAATGGCACCATTTCTTTAGAGCATTTATAATAGCGAACATCTCTCGCTCATGGCTAGAGTAGTTTTGCTGAGCAGGACTTAGCTTTCTACTCTAGAAAGCTATTGGTCGACCATCTTGGCTTAGTATGGCTCCTACTGCAGATGAACTAGCATCTGTCTCTAATTGGAAAGGCTTGTTCGGATCTATGATCTATAGAACCGGGGCGGATGCTAAAGCAAGTTTAAGTTCTTGAAAACTCTTTGCTTGCTCTTCTTTCCAATTTGACTTTAGATGCTTCCCTTTGAGTTGATCCGTCAAAGGTACTGCAATCTTGGCATATCCAGCCACAAACTTCCAATAATATCCTGCCAATCCGAGAAAACTTTGTAGTTCTCGAACCGTCTTGGGCTCTGGCCATTCAAGAATCGCTTGGACCTTTTCAGGGTCAACTTTGATTCCTTCCGTGGAAATAATATGGCCTAAATACTTTACTTCTGGGGTAAAGAATTCATATTTTGACTCTTTACCGTAAAGTTTATTATCAATAAGTAGTTGAAAAACTTTTTTCAAGTGCTCTAAGTGACTTTCATGATCTTTATTGTAGATCAGAATATCATCGAGAAAATCTACAACAAATTTTTCCAAATACGGCTTAAGCACTTGATTCATCAAAGTCATAAATGTTGCGGGTGCGTTTGTCAACCCGAACTGCATCACTAAAAACTCGTAGTTACCAAACTTTGTTCGAAAAGCTGTCTAGGGAATATCATCATCTTTGATTCTGATCTAATGATAACCTTGGCGTAAATCATTCTTAGAAAAGACTGTAGCCCCCTTCAAACTATCGAAAATATCTTCGACTAGTGGCATGGGATACTTGTTCTTTATCGTAAGATTGTTTAAGGCCCTCTAATCTACGCACAGCCTCATAGTTCCATCTTTCTTTTTCACTAGAAGGATGGGTGCTGCCCATGGAGACTGGCTTGGGCGGATAAATCCTTTATCCAAATACTCTTCAATCTGATTTTCTACTTCTTTATTCTGGACATAGGGGAGGTGGTATGGGTTTTGAGATTTTGGCTTGGTACCCGGAAACAGATCTATGCTGTGATCGATGTTTCCACGAGATTGTGGCAAGCCGTAGGGGAGTTCCTTAGGGAACACATCTTTAAATTCGTTCATTAAATTGTTAAATTTAGCATGAACTTCTCGAGGAATAAAGGACGAGACATAAGAAACTTGATTTATATTATCAGAATCTGTTACATCGGTGCCAAGGACAAGAAAAGCTTGAGTCCTGGCTTCATTATTTACAAGTTTCTTAAGTTCAATATATGAAATCAAAGGGATACTTGGAACATCATGCTCACCCTTGATTTTATACACTACACCATCGCGTTGGAATTCCAAAGTATTAGTAAAATAACACCTGGTCAATGAAGGTCCTAAACTCCATAGCCACTCTCTTCCTAATACGAGATCTACCCGATCCATGTTCATTATTTGGAAGTCCAAGGTGTCTTTAAATCCTTGGATTTCTAGTTCCAAATTACATATCATTGTGTCCCAAACACGGGTGTCTTGACCATGCATCATGGAAACAATGTATTTATGAGGAGATGGTTTCTGAGGAAGAGTCAGTTTTTTCACTAACGCATAATTGATAAAATTATTCGTAGCAGAGTCATCCATCGTTATCCGGATGGTGTGCCCTTTTACTGATCCATGCAGCTTGGCCAAATCATGTGGACCAAACTCTTGAGGTTGCCACATGTTTTTGGAAATCTGACATGAATGGGTACTGTCGCAATGCATTATCTAAACCTTCTTTGCACTTGAATTTGCATCCAAGTCCAAAGTTTGAATCAGATGTATTTGCTGCTTACCCTTTCCCTTACTTTCTCTTCCAACTGGACAGGCACGACTACAATGTCCTCGCTTGAGACACTTAAAGCATAAATTTTCTTTTTGCGCTTTATCATGATCTTCTAGAGAAAGGACGTGTCTAAAAACATGAGGTTTTTTAGTCACCCTGTCATTTGATCTTGCCCCTTTGCCCTTGCGCTTAAAGTTATTCTTCTGGGAATAACTACTTTCTTGCGAGACATCCAGACGTGAGTTATCCTCATAAATCTGGGCAAACTTAATCGCCTCTTCGAGGGATTTAGGTGTATGCCTTTTGACTTCATTTCGAATTCGCTGGTTAAGTCCTCTGACAAAACCGCGAAGACGATGAAAGTCATCTAAGTTCTTTAATTTCAAAATAACATCTCGGTATTACAAAATATACACTGATAACGGTCTACCTTTCTGTTGAATTTTATCCCATGCCTCCCAATTGCGTTCCTCCTCATTCTCAAGGAGACACTCTTTTTTGAAAAGGTGAGAAAATTCAACCCAGGTAGTAGGTTTCTTGTGAGTCTCAGAGAGACTCATCCACCAAGTATAAGCTTTGGGTCCTAGTGATAAACTCGCTTCTACTACTCTCACATGATCGGGGGTATGTTTGAGTTCATGGACATCATTCCATTTCTCCAAGAAAGGCAAAACCACATCTTTGTTCCTATCCTTATCCTCTCCAAAGAAATAAGGAGGACGGATCTCCTTTCCCAAGGAAAGATCCACGGGGCAGTTATGGCTTTCTGACATCCCTACCGAAGTGGCAAACAAAGGAGTAGAAGATATGAAACTAAGATGGCTCATACTTCCCGTTAGGGGAAACATGTCTATCTGGGGAGAGGATAATCCCTTATCCTTTTCCATCCTAATAGACATTGGAGAAGTTGTGATCGTATCTGTCGGACTACCCAAAGTAGCCTTACTGATATCCCTAGGCGTCTGAAGTAAGTTCAGAATGGCCTTAAGGTGATCTTGCTCCATCAACAGATTGACGGAGTACCGCAACATCATCCGGAATACTGGACAACCGTCCAAGTCTTTGCTCAACTAGCAACATCCTACTTTCCATATCTTTCCCCTTGTTTAAAGTAGTGTTTGTTTCCCCTTTTCTCGCAGAATCCTCAATGTCTAATGCTACAATTGTTGATTCTATTTTAGATGCATCAGACGCATGACTAGTATTTGAAACCATAGGTGCAGATGAATGCAATGCACGTGCAACTATTGGTGGTCTAGTCATGAATGAGGATGTTAGTAACATAGGAATGGAAACATACATGGACGCACTAGTAGTACTTGTAAGCGAGACATGGCTAGAAGTCCCCTCCATCGCACACAGAGCGTTATTAAACTAACTTAGTATTCTTAACGCAGGTGGTGTGTGCAACAAAATCAAAAGAGCTATGCAAGAATATCACAAGAAATCATCCCTGATGATTTGGTCCGTCGAGGTCGACTTGATTCTAGCCGAAAGTGCTAGAATTATGACAAAGATAGGCCTCTGGATCTTCACTCCACAGCTCCACTTCCTTCAGGCTCGTTATTGAAGTTGTATACAGCACGAATTGACTTCCACGTGGATCCAAGGTCAAAATCGCCTGTGTACTTCGCGGATAGGCAACTGCGCTTCAAACCAGAGGTTCTTTTTTCCATCACCCGCAGGCAAACAGTAGAAATTTACACTATCTTTTGCTAGACTCCTTAGCTAAAGGCTGTTGCCACTACCACGAATTCGGCACGGACTTCTCTCATCAGCCGCGAGCAGTCATCTACGTCATAGAAGGGCTTATGCACACGCAAAATTGATGAGCAAGATGATGAAAGAGAGAGCTATGGAGAGAATGCTCAGATACCAATGCAACTACGTAACGACTGGAATTGCTCTTGAATGAATGACTCTCCTCCCAACCATATGCCTCTATATATAGCTCTCTCCAAGGGACTGCCTACATGGGCAGGCGGATACTAACCATCCAAGTGTTAGCCATGTAACTACATGTGCGCCAAGTATCCCAGTTAGCCAGAGTTAACTCCATTGGATGCTTCTAGAAGGTTCTAGAGCTCTTTGGGCAAAACAATCTTCCCATGTAACCCATGGGGATTGAACCCATGACCTCTTCCTTCACACCCTTGAGTCTTAACCATTATGCTAAGTGGATTACTTGATTACAAGACTAAATGACCTACCAATAAGTCTAGACTCGAGATCTTTGGCTACACAAACGAATGACCAAACGGAGTCCGATATCAAATCTGTCTGAACCAATCGGATCCCTAGATCACAAACTTACTTTATTACACGAAGCCTTATGTCATTTCCTTTAGAAATACTCGGCTAACATTCCTCCAGTTGCTTCTTACTCCCTTCAAGAAATACTCGGCTAACATTTCATATGTAGGTCTCTCATTGCCCTATAGCCTTTCCACTAAAATTCAAAATTTTGTGCATAGATTTCCACTTATATATTCCTTTGCGTGATTGCTCTTAATTTTCTAAGCGCATAAGTCAGAGTCTTCTTTTTCCTAGACCTTTGCAAAATGCTATTTTTAATGCATTATAGTTTGCAAAGTGTCGAATGTCATACTGGCTAAACTATGTCATGGCCTTACTTTCTAAGTTAGCCACAAATTGTTGCAATTTCCTCCCATCACCATACAAAGTGGCATAGCCATTGGCTATCCACTTAATTTCAAATTGAGTGACATAGTAATCTGCATCTTCTTTAGATCCTCCTCTAAATCTAGCTATCTTGGTCCATGGATTAGGTGGTGTTTGTGCCATATTCTTTGGCTTAGGATATCCTCTAGATCTTTGTCTACTAGTCCCCTTAGTGGGCGAAATTGGGTTCACCTTCTTGTCCGTGTAGTGCCTCCTATGAGTATTAGCTTCCTTAAATATCCTCCCACCAGCCTTGCTTTGGCTGCGCACTCGTTCCTTCACCGTCTTGGTCTAGAGGAATTTCTTTAATATCTTGGTCTTCGATTGTAATGTGCCATTTGTTCAAATTATCTAATGCATCTAATTGAGACATACGAGCATGAGCCCTTGTGTAACAAACTTTTCCAAACTTACTCAATCGTTGTGACATCCATTTCATGTCTTAGTACAGACAAGACTAGTAGGATCATCAAATGTGTTAGGGTTAAGAAACACATAAAATTCCACACAAAGTTTTCAAGACACACTAATCTGGAGCAGCACATTTAGAAGAAATTCATTGAATCACATACAAAATAAAAAAAAAAACAGAGCAATTTGAATAAAAGTATACTATGCAGTAAGGTCAAAATAGAACACAGTTACGATGCTAAAATAGAACAAAATAGAATTTACAAGAAAGTAGCATTACAAGAAAAAACCATTACAAGAAAGTAGCATCCTTTACAAATGGCGATCCTTTCACTCCTCGCGCTCATTCGTTTAATAGACATTTCTGGTATATCTGATTACAACCACTTTTTTACTAAAATCCTACCACGTAACATCCTACCCATTCAACAAACTTAGATTCATTACATGGTTTAATAGCTCCATAGAGTTCCATAGTTTTCATACACATTATTACTCCATCAAGGGCATATGACATTGGATTGAGGTCATTTGAACGAGGTTGATTTTATGTGAGTACGTAAGCTAGGTGTATGAGATGGGAGGTAGTAGACACTTACAAGATGGATTTCCACTTTTTGTTTTGACGTCTCAAGACTCTTCTTAAGGGGAAGGATATGGCAATAGCGGCCAATGGGAGTGAGGAGTATACAAACTTTACCAAATGCCTTCCAATGCCATATTGAGGAAAAAATGGAACTAAGGGAAAGGAACTATTACATTAACTTAGGACCGTGGATAGGTGGTTGGCAAGTGTTGCATCATGAACCACTGTTTATATAGGAAAGGTGATTGGGAAAAGTACAGATGAGAGAGCTCTTAGGTGGGAGCCCATGATCTATAAAGATGGTCGCTCAATTTTCTCTCTTTCACTACTGTCCTTAGTGAAAAGCTCAATGGTAGTTCATGTTTGTAAAAAGAAGTCACTCCATAGCCTCATATTCATATGATGAGCCTCCCTTGAAGGTTTTTAAACCTTCACACGGTTGGCTGTGGTCATAAAATATTTACACCGAAGGTGTATAAAATACAAAACTCTTCTATAAAACCTCACAAAGTTATACAATTTCTCATGCACAATGCTTATGGTGAAGCCTTATGTCATTTCCTTTAGAAATCCTATAGTATAATGAAGTCTAATGAAGTTGCCATAATCTAATGTATAGCCACATAATTTTTCTTTTCATACTTCGTTTCCTCTCGAGTACATATACATATACCGCTCTGAATCTTAGTTATAATATTATAATTCAAGTCCAAGGGTCTAAGAAATTTTCTTAGTTACAAGGTTTCAAAACCTCTTCACTTCTTTGGTATTCTTGTTTTCTTTGAATATCTTAGTGAAGGTTTTGAAAATGAAGTGTTAATGCTTTGAGATGAGTGTCAACCCCATCCTCATTTAGTTAACCTGGTCAGATAGCTTTCTTTTTCATGCATGTGCATGCAAAAAAGATAATTTGAATAGGGTGAGGTAATTGCCAATGGCAAAAAATGTCTATTGGTTGTGAGAATTCTCCATCCCAATGCCAAAAGCTCTGTCAACTGATTGAGCAAATTCTCCATCCGAATGCCAAAAACTGTCAATTGATTGAGCCAATTTTCCATCCATAATTATAGTCATTTCTTGAGATAATCCTCAATGTCTTTAAAGAGAGTATTATATTTACCAATCTTTGGTAACATATACAAATTTTGCATACTCTATTAAGAAAATACTTCATATTCTCATATGTATTAATCATTTAGATTAAAAAAAAAGATATCAATCTTCATGTTCTATTAATGTGTTGAGGTCAAGCAACACATAAATTTTCACACAAAGTTCTCAAGACACGCTAATCCAGAGCAGCATGATTAGAAGATAATCTGAATCAAATCACATACAAACTTTACAGAAAACTGAGCAATGTGAATAAAAGTATACTATGTAGTAAGATCTAGGAGTTACGGTGCTGAAATAGAACAAAATAGAATTTATGGTTATCATAATAGCTTCAATCAAGAAAAAACCATTACAAGAAAGTAGCATCATGTAAAAATGGCGATCATTTCACTCCTCGAGCTCATTCTTTAAATAGACCAAAAATTTACTAGTACACGCAAATAATCAGTTAGTTCATATGACATTTCTGGTATATCCGATTTCAACCACTTTTTTTACTAAAATCCCATTCAGTACATATCTGAGTTAGTAACATCCTACTGCGTAATTTTATTATTAAGCAACTAAATACTTGTATATCCCATTCAAAAGACTTAGATTTATTACATGGTTTAATAGATCCATAGAGTTCCATAGTTGTCATACACATTATTACTTCATCAAGAGCATATAACATTGGATTGAGATAGTAGACACGTACAAGATGGATTTCCACTTTTTGTTCTGACGTCTCAAGACTCTTCTTAAGGGGAAGCATATGGGAAAAGAACACACATACATGGTTACATACATTGTATTGTGCAATAGGGGCCTATTAATTATAGTGACGAGTATAGAAATTTTACCAAATGCCTTCCACTACCATATTGAGGAAAAAATGGAACTAAGGGAAAGGAAATATTACATTAACCTCAAGAAGAAGATTAGGACTGTGGATGTGTGGTTGGCAAGTGCTGCATCATGAACCACTCTTTATATACGAAAGGTGATTTGGGAAAAGAATGGATGAGAGAGCTCTTAGGTGGGAGCGCATGATCTATAAAGATGGTCACTATGGTGGGATAGAGCGACAAGGGTTGATCTATGTGTGTCTCTCAATTTTCTCTCTTCCAGTACTCTCCTTAGCGAAAGGCTCAATGGTAGTTCATGTTTGTAAAACTAGTCTCATATTCATACGATGAGACGCACTTGAAGGTTCTCAAACCTTCAGATGGTTGGATGTGGTCATAAGATTTTACACCAAAGGTGTATAAAATAGAAAAACCCTCTATAAAACCTCACAAAGTTATACAATTTCTCATGCACAATGCTTATGGCGAAGCCTTATGTCATTTCCTTTAGAAACCCTATAGTGTAGATATAATTTGGATTTATATTTGGGTTCCAATGTCTAATGAAGCTGCCATAATCCACTTAAATTTTCTCTTCATACTTCGTTTATGTGTTTATGTGTCTATGTGTCTATGTGTTTATGTGTGTGTATGTGTCTAATGAGTGTGTATGTGTTTATGTATGTGTATGTGTCTATGTGTGTGTATGTGTCTTTGTGTGTATGTGTATGCATGTATGTATGCATATGTGTGTGTATGTGTGTGTATGCATTATGTATGCATATGTGTGTGTATGCATTATGTATGTGTATGTATGCATGTGCATTATGTATGCATGTAAGTATGTATGTATGCATATGCATATGTATTATGTATGCATATGTATGCATCTATATGTATGTGTATGTATGTCTGTCTATTTGTATGTATATGCATATATGTGTGTGTATGTGTGTGTATATGTGTCTATATGTGTGTATGCATGTGTATGTGTGTGTATGCATCATTTTGTGTGTATGTGTCTATGTGTGTATGTGTGTGTGTGTATGTGTGTGTGTCTATGTGTATGTGTGTGTATCTATGAGTGTGTATGTGTTTATGTGTGTGTATGTGTCTATGTGTGTGTATGTGTATATGTGTGTATGTGTATGCATGTATGTATGCCTATGTATGTGTATGCATGTGTATGTGTGTGTATGCATCATTATGTGTGTATGTGTCTATGTGTGTATGTGTGTGTATATGTGTGTGTGTGTATGTGTGTGTGTCTATGTGTATGTGTCACTACGCGTCTATGAGTGTGTATGTGTTTATGTGTGTGTATGTGTCTATGTGTGTGTATGCACCTATGTGTGTATGTGTATGGATGTATGTATGCATAGGTGTGTGTATGCGTGTGTATGCATTATGTATGAATATGTGTGTGTATGCATTATGTATGTGTATGTATGCATGTAAGTATGTATGTATGCATATGCATATGCATTATGTATGCATGTATGTGTATGTGTGTGTATGTCTCTCTATCTGTGTGCATATGTGTGTGTATGTGTGTATGTGTGTGTGTGTGTATGTGTGTATGCATGTGTATGTGTGTGAATGCATCATTATGTGTGTATGTGTGTATGTGTGTGTGTATATGTGTGTGTATGTGTGTGCACGTCTATGTGTATGTGTGTTTGTCTATGAGTGTGTATGTGTTAATGTGTGTGTATGTGTCTATGTGTGTGTATGTGTCTATGTGTGTATGTGTATGCATGCATGTATGCATATGTGTGTATATGTGTGTGTATGCATTATGTATGCATATGTGTGTGTATGCATTATGTATGTGTATGTATGCATGTGCATTATGTATGCATATGCATTATGTATGTGTATGTATGCATGTGTATTATGTATGCATATGTGTGTGTATGCATGTAAGTATGTATGTATGTTCGCATATGCATATGTTGTATGCATATGTATGCATGTATGTGTATGTGTGTGCGTGTCTATCTATGTGTGTGCATGCATATATGTGTGTGTATGTGTGTATGGGTGTGTGTATGTGTGTGTGTGTGTGGTGTATGTGTGTGTGTATGTGTGTGTATGTGTATATGTGTGTATGTGTGTGTATATGTATGTGTATATGTGTGTGCATGTGTATGCATTATGTGTGCACGTGTGTATGCGTGTATATGTGTGTGTATTTGTGTGTATGTGTGTGTGTGTCTATGTATGTGTGTGTCTATGTGTGTATATGTGTATGTGTATGCATATGTATGTGTGTGTAAGTGTGTGTGTGCACATACCTTGCTTCAATGAGATGGGTCTCTCTCTCTCTCTCTCTCTCTCTCTCTCTCTCTCTCTCTCTCTCTCTCTCTCTCTCTCTCTCTCTCTCTCTCTCTCTCGGTCTCTTCTTGCTCTCGCGTCCCAATCCTTGCACAAATGTGCCGGAAGAAATCGAATTTTGTTTTACATTCTAGACCATCGCATATGCGATGCTCTCTAGTTTGCCAACGTCGCAAATAACATCAGTAGTTAGCGGCGCTATTTGCGATGAACTCATTTAGCGTCACATAAGCAATGCAGGCATCGATTATGCGATGAATGCCCGTAAAATAAAATCCAAAAATAGCATTGTCGCTTATGCGACGCTAGCATCCCATAAGCGACGGTGCTCGTTTTTATTTATTCCGGGGTGTCACTACGCCCCCCTATTTCTTGTAGTGAACGTGGCATAGCCATTTGTTGTTCACTTAATTTCAAACTCAGCCACATGGCCTTTAGATCCTCCTCTTAATTTAGCTATCTTGACCGTGGGATTAGGTGGTGTTTATGCCATATTCTTTGGCTTAGGATATCCTCTAAATCTTTATCTACTACTCCCCCTTAGTGGGACAAACTCGAGTCACTTTCTTGTCCTTATGGTTCCTCCTATGAGGATTAGCTTCCTTAAATATCCTCCCACCAAATATATCTAATGTATCTAATTGAGACATAGGAGTATGAGCCCTTGTGTAATAAACTTCTCCAAATATACTCCATCGATGTGACATTCATTTCTTGTCTTATTACAAACAAGATTAGTAGGATCATCAAATGTGTTGGGGTTAAGCAACACATAAAATTTCACACAAAGTTTTCAAGACACGCTTATCCAGAGCAGCAGGATTAGAAGATAATCTAAATCAAATCACATACAACATTTACAGAAAACTGAGCAATTTGAATAAAAGTATACTATGTAGTAAGGTCTAGGAGTTACGATGCTGAAATAGAACAAAATAGAATTTATGGTTACCATAATAGCTTCAATCAAGAAAAAACCATTACAAGAAAGTAGCATCATGTACAAATGGAAATCCTTTCACTCCTCGCGCTCATTCTTTAAATAGACCAAAGACTTACTAGTACACACAAATAATCAGTTAGTTCACTTGACATTTCTGGTATATCCGATTTCAACCAATTTTTTTACTAAAATCCCATTCAGTACATATCCGAGTTAGTAACATCCTACTGCATAATTTTATTATTAAGCAACTAAATACTTGTATATCCCATTCAAAAGAATTAGATTTATTACATGGTTTAATAGATCCATAGAGTTCCATAGTTGTCATACACATTATTACTCCATCAAGGGCATATAACATTGGATTGAGATAGTAGACACGTACAAGATGGGTTTCCACTTTTTGTTCTCACGTCTCAAGACTCTTCTTAAGGGGAAGGATATGAGAAAAGAACACACATACATGGTTACATACATTGTATTGTGCAATAGGGGCCTATTGTAGTGACGAGTATAGAAACTTTACCAAATGCCTTCCACTGCCATATTGAGGAAAAAATGGAACTAAGGGAAAGGAAATATTACATTAACCTCAAGAAGAAGATTAGGACCGTGGATGTGTGGTTGGCAAGTGCTGCATCATGAACCACTCTTTATATAGGAAAGGTGATTTGGGAAAAGAATGGATGAGAGAGCTCTTAGGTAGGAGCCCATGATCTATAAAGATGGTCACTATGGTGGGATAGAGCGACCAAGGTTGATCTATGTGTCTCTCAATTTTCTGTCTTGGAGTACTCATCTTAGTGAAAAGCTCACTGGTAGTTCATATTTGTAAAACTAGTCTCATATTCATATGATGAGACTCCCTTGAAGGTTCTCAAACCTTCACATGGTTGGATGTAGTCATAAGATATTTACACCGAAGGTGTATAAAATACGAAAATCCTCTATAAAACCTCACAAACTTATACAATTTCTCATGCACAAAGCTTATGGCAAAGCCTTATGTCATTTCCTTTAGAAATCCTATAGTGTAGATATAATTTGGATTTATATTTGGGTTCCAATGTCTAATGAAGTTGCCATAATCCACATAAACTTTCTCTTCATACTTCGTTTCCTCTCGGGTACATATACATATACTGCTCTAAATCTTAGTTATAATCCTATAAGTAAAGTCCAAGGCTCTAAGAAATTTTCTTAGTTACAAGGTTTCAAAACCTCTTTACTTCTTTGGTATTCTTGTTTTCTTTGAATATCTTAGTGGAGGTTTTGAAAATGAAGTGTTAATGCTTTGAGATGAATGTCAACCCCATCCTCATTAAGTTAACCTGGCCAGATAGCTTTCCTTTTCATGCATGTGCATGCAAAAAAGATAATTCGAATAGGGTGAGGTAATTGCCAATGGCAAAAACTATCTATTGGTTGTGAGAATTCTCCATCCCAATGTCAAAAGCTCTGTCAACTAATTGAGCGAATTCTCCATCCAAATGCCAAGAACGGTCAATTGATTGAGCTAATTTTCCATCCATAATTATAGTCATTTCTTGAGATAATTCTCAATGTCTTTAAAAAAAGTATTATATTTACCAATCTTTGGTAACATATACAAATTTTGCATACTCTATTAAGAAAATACTTCATATTCTCATATGTATTAGTCATTTAGATTAAAAAATAAAAGATATCAATCTTCATGTTCTATTAATGTTCTTAAAGATGCGCAAAGAATATCTAGAATGGTTCCTCAAAGGTTGAACGATTCATGCTATTAAGCATGCATGTGGCAATAAATTCATCACAATGTGCAACTGCTTTCCTTCCTTGCTATCCATGCTCGAAAATCCAATGCAAGTCCTAAGTTCCATTGATGACCATATCCAACTTTTTAATGCAGATATGCTCAAGAATTGGCAAGAGAATTTGAATGTAGCAAGGATCTCTTCACTTTTATCACCAGATCACAAAATGAAAGATTCAAAACGTCCATTTGGGGCAATAGCAATGTCATAACTGTTAGTGTTTGCTCGAAAAGCCAAATGGCCATTCAAAACCTGCATAAAATGAAGAGAAACTCTCTACTCTTTATTTTTCTATGTTGCCTTTGTAGGTCTGCATAGATAACTACAAAGTTCGTTTGTGCTGGTGACTAAAAAGATAATATGCACTATGGCGAGCGAGTCTCCCCTTCATTTCTTGCCATAAATATTACAAAAATAGCCACAAACCGGCTCAATAATACATCTTTTATCATCCCAAAACAATTTAAGGACCTGAAAAACTCTATTTATTTATCTTCCTTGAGTACCTCAAAGTGAAATCACTTCAATTGCCTTTAGTTTTGGCAAGTTACAGCCTCTAACAGATAGTGATTGGAACCTATCATAAGAAAATATAGATACATGCAAGGATGGGAAAAATCAAAATTTCCAGAGTCTCTTTAGATATTTATAGTTGCACATTGTGCTCTTCGTTTCAAGTCTAAGATTACAGGAACCAGACGTTTAACCACCAAGATCAGAGGTCACGGCAGGCATCATTAGCTCGGAGTCAGAGACTGGAGAGAACGGGCTTTAGGACAGACGGACAGAATCAGAACGATTCGTGTTGACACGGATTCAAAATATTACAAAAACTGCGAAACTTCGTGCATAGTACAATTGATATTTTGATGACAAAAGATAGTTTCAATTATATATTCACGTCTGTACACAGAGAGTGGCCACGCCAAACTCATCCTATATATTCGGATCAAAACAGGATTCAGAAGACTCAAATGTAAGCGTCCATGGGAGTATGGCGTTTCTAGATTCAACATTCAGCCAGCCTGCAGTGTGCTAAATATCAACTATAAGAAAGCCTGCAAAGCATCATTGGTTTTCACATATACCAGTTAACTGCCTCGATCATTCAAGTTAATAACGAAAGGTTTCTAGTTGCATGTGATGTCAATCGTTTTAGCGGAAGGCTTCTGCATCTTCGGAACAGTCACAGTTAGGACTCCATTCTCCATTCCCGCCTTCACCTCCTCCACTTTGACATTTTCGGGAAGACGGAATCTGCGTAGAAACGACCCATGAACTCGCTCGACGCGATGCCACTTTTCTCCTTGCGTAGTCTCTTCTTTCCTCCGCTCCCCACTTATTTGTAATACCCGACCTTCCTCTACCTGCACTTTCACTTCATCCTTCGACAGACCTGCGTCGACAAAGAAAAGACGTACTTAGATGTCTTGCTACTCAGATATCGATGCACGAGTCTCTAAGATCGCCACAACGACGATGCACACGATCGAAAAGCCTTAGCTGTTTGAATCTTGTGAAAGCTACACACACAAAACACGTACGAGGAAGGTTAATCACCCTCTCATCACCCTCATGTGGGGCCCACTTGGGTTTAAGCTTGTTATTGATCAAAAGGAGTACTTGATGATGCCTAAAGGAGTACTTGTCTAAGCTCTGCAAAAGCTTCCTTTGTTTTGTGGGATTTGGGGGGTCCCGTGGGCACTAGTCCCCTTCTCTTGTACTTTTCTTAATTTAATTCAAGTCCGGGAGAGTAGGCTAATGCCGAACTTGCTTTATATTAAAAAAAAAACAGGTACCAAGAAGGTTGGCCTTGAAAATGTGAGCTTCTGGTGTTTCCTTCCAGTCGATTTGCGTATTCGCAACGGCTGCCACATCACGGGCGTAACTGGAAGACGATCCGAGGATCGGCTAGCAAAGATGAGGGAATCTATGTTGAAAGGGTCCAAAATGTCAACTAAGTCCTCATAATTATGATGGTCAACTAACTCCTCATGGTTGAAATAAGGGGCACATGGATTGCATGAGAATCGATCTAGAAAGGTGGTAGTTAGTTATATAAACAACCACTTTTAACGATCGGATGACCTGAACCACTCATCCAACATGTCAGCTTCGCGCTTGGCACAACCGGATCAAGGGCCTAAATTTCACAGCAATTTTAGCCCTTGTACGGACTCCCCGCCTCCCACCACCAACAGCTCCTCGAGAAGGACCACTCTTGGCTTTGTGAAACCTCATACGGGCTTTCATCTCTGTAATTAGGACCCCATCCCCTTTATGTGCCCCTATCTAAGTGGATTAAGAGTCCAAAAAATCCTCCTCTTCATCATGTTCAACTTCTTCTACTAAACTGATTGTCTGAGCTTACCAAAGACAAGAAAATCATCCACAAAAACTCTCATGAAGTCTTCTAAATAAGGCTCAAATACTTTACACGCCACATAATTGAAGAACAGTGGTCCATTTTTTTAGGCTAAAACTCATAACCGACTCCAAATTCAGTAATAAAAGCTATTTTATGATGATCCCCTTCAATAGCCTTAATCTGATTATACCCAAAGAAACCATCAAGAAAACTATACATTTTATGACCAGCCATTGCATCAAGCACGGTATCACAAAATTTAATGTTTCACCCTTTGTACATGTACAATGGCACAATTGATATTGGTGACAAAAGATAGTTTCAATTATATATTCACAACGACGATGCACACGATTGAAAAGCCTTAGCTGTTTGAATCTTGTGAAAGCTACACAGACAAAACACGTACCAGGAAGGTTGGCCTTGAAAATGTGAGCTTCTGGTGTTTCCTTCCAGTCGACTTGCGTATTCGCAACGGCTGCCACATCATGGGCGTAACTGGAAGGGCGATCCGAGGATCGGCTACCAAAGATGAGGGAATCTATGTTGAAAGGGTCGAAAATGTCGCTACCTCCGATAAGGAAGGGAGTCAGAGCCATGGCTTTCAAGAACAGCAAACTGCATGACTGAAATTCGAGAAAGGGGAACTTCGCACGAGATACTTAGAAGCCAAAAGCCTGTATACAGCAAAGGCAAACCCCACTTATTTGTAATACCCGACCTTCCTCTACCTGCACCTTCACTTCATCCTTCGACAGACCTGCGTCGAGAAAGAAAAGACGTACTTAGATGTCTTGCTACTCAGATATATCGATGCAAGAGTCTCTCAGATCGCCACAACGACGATGCACACTATTGAAAAGCTTTAGCTGTTTGAATCTTGTGAAAGCTACACAGACGAAATACGTACCAGGAAGGTTGGCCTTGAAAATGTGAGCTTCTGGTGTTTCCTTCCAGTCGACTTGCGTATTCGCAACGGCTGCCACATCACGGGCGTAACTGGAAGGGCGATCCGAGGATCGGGTACCAAAGATGAGGGAATCTATGTTGAAAGGGTCGAAAATGTCGCTACCTCCGATAAGGAAGGGAGTCAGAGCCATGGCTTTCAAGAACAGCAAACTGCGTGACTGAAATGCGAGAAAGGGGAACTTCGCACGAGATACTTAGAAGCCTGTATACAGCAAAGGCAAGCGCGTTGGTTCACTCACAACTCTACGAATGGTGGACAATTACGGCGTTGGAGTATAAATGGGGAAGTCATCCGCCCAGTCCAGAAGAGCGTGGAAATTGCCGGACGTTTCCGGAAAACGAACTTTCTGGAGAAGATGGGAGAAATCAGAAGCCCGCGACGCAATCTGTGAGAGTCAAGGCTCCAAACGAAAAGACCCGCAGTTCTGTAGATTACAAAATAATTTCAGAACCCCTTTAGGCCACACCTCGTTTTCATTTCACTCATCTTGTCTAACACGAAGGAGCAAGATGGCTTTGTGAAAGATCATACCCACGTTGGAACATCCATCGATCACTTTCATCCCCGTAATTATGATGGTCAACTAACTCCTCATCATTAAAATAAGGGGCACATGACATTTCAAAAGATAACCTTAGATTCTACAAATACTATCCAGTTTGGACAGTTTGGACGGGCGATCACAATAGAAGGGTGGTGCCTAAAATCAAATGGTCCATCTGCATTAGCCATAGAGATAGTGGGGGACTTGGTATCCTAGACATTGGGTGCATGGCTAACAAACTGGGAGCCAAATGGATGATTAAGGATTGGTACAATGGGAAGGCCTCGTGAGCGAAGTTGATCTTCAGAAACAAGAACGAGTTGGCTCTCATGGGTTTCCCAAATTGGAAGGATCTCGACATCTTGAACTTGCTGTTTTCCCCGATCTCCGTCTTTCCAAAGGCTCTAATCTCGTGTGCTCCCTATGGAAGAGTTGGAATAAAGTCAAAAGCTACACAAGAATTAGCGAAGACTCGAAGTGGGCTGCTGGTATTAGACAAAACGACTCTATCTGGTTTCCGATCCATGGCATCCAAAGTGTGGAATCTTGGAACATTCAAAATGCCAAGAAGGTATGGAAGAAAGGCTTCAAAAAATGGAAACATCTTTGGAAACAAGACACCAACCGCTGGATCAACTTCGAGGATATTGACCCTAGCGTCAACATTTCATATAAAGAATGGAACACTTTGCAAAGCAGATGTCTTGCCTGGGATCGACACAAAACTCACCTTCTCGTGGGACATGACACATCAATCTCGCTTGGTCTCAAATGGCACAATGGGAATAGCCTATCAAAAATCCCGAACATCAAAGAAACGATTGGCTATCAGGTTAACCTCAACAAGAAGTGGTGCCTATCATGGACGCGGCTTCGATGGGACATGAAGTTCATGGCTATCTCGCACCCCCTCATAGAAATCAAAAAGTCTGTCCTCTGATGGAAAATTCTTCATCATGGAATCTGGACCAACCTTAAGGCTAGCAAACTTTGTGGGATTCCTCCCTGGTGCAAACGCTGCCACCGGTCTATCGAAGATGTTCCACACATCTTCTTTACCTGCCCCAACTCCAACAATTAGACTTCAGAAACATCTCACTTGGCAGCAGGCCCTAATGGGAGAAGCTATCGGCTGCTCCGCGACTCTCTGGAATGCCATCAGAGGGGAGGTCCTATGGAAAATCTGGCGGGAAAGATGTGCTCTCAACTTTGGTGACTCCCCCAAGGAGTGGTCAATTGAGAAATCGTTGTTCCTCCTTGGCAAAAGGATTGTTAACTGTAAGAAATCCCCCCCCCCTTCAGGCATCATCAAGTTCTCCTTTTGATCAATAACAAGCTTAAACCCAAGTGGGCCCCTCACGAGGGTGATGAGAGGGTGATTAACCTTCTCTTTAATGCCATCTAGGCTTTGTAAATGCTTCCCCTGCTTTGTGGGATTTGCATTTGTTAACTCAATAAAAATCACATTAGCTTGAGCCGCCTGATGATTTTGTGGTCATGGTTGATCTTGTTGGTTTGGTCGATTATACTTTGCCACCGACACTCCTCTCTCTTCCCTATGTTTTACCCATAATGGAAAATTTGGCCTTATCCAATCATCTAGGGCAGAACAATATGCACATGACATTATCCTTGTTAGTCTAGCTCCTTGATTTTATTGCTCTTACCATGGAGGTCTTTCTTGTCTTTTTCGATTTTAACCTTCTCATCATCTAACAAGTTTTGTCTGATTCACTGCCACTTCATTCTTACTTCTCTTCTCATATCTTGAATGCTGCGCTCTATTCTTTAGATTATACCAAGACCGAGCCATACTATGCCCCTCTTTTTCACAAATGTCACATAATTTCTTCTCCTTTGGTGGAGATACCAAATATTCAAACTTTTTAAATTTATTGATCAAGTCTTCTTCTTTAAGATGTTTAGCGTTGTTCTTACGATTTTTTTTAATTTGAAATTCCTCATTTCGCTATCCCAACCTGTGTCTATAGCATCATTTTCTCAGTTTGATGTTGTCCCTAATCCATCTTCAGACTCAAAGTTAGCATACTTACCTTTTGTTCCTTCGAATCTTTTTTCTACTCTAACCGTAGCTCATACTAATACATTGAATCCACCTACTATATCTATGCGAGCTACCACATTCCTCAAGCCACTTCTTAATCCCTTCTAGAAATACTTGGCTAACATTTCATATGTAGGTCTCTCATCACTCTATAGCCTTTCCACTAAAATTCAAAATTATGTGCATAGTCTTCCACTAACATATTCCTTTGCCTAATTGCTCTTAATTTTCTAAGCGCATAAGTGAGAGTCTTCTCTTTTCTAGACCTTTGCAAAAGGCTGTTTTTTATGCATTATAGATTGCAAAGTGCCGAATATCATACTAGCTAAAGCAGATCATGGACTTGCTTTCTAAGGTAGCGGCATAGCCATTGGCTATCCACTTAATTTCAAACTGACCAATATGGCAATCCACATCTTCTTTAGATCCTCCTCTAAATTTAGCTATCTTAACCCTGGGGTCAGGTGGTGTTTGTGCCCTCCTGGTCTAGAGCAATATCTTCAATATCTTGGTCTTCCACTGTAATGTGCCACTTGTCTAGATTATCTAATGCATCTAGTTGAGACATACGAGCATGAACCCTTGTGTAATAAACTTTTCCAAACTTACTCGATCGATGTGACATTCATTTCTTGTCTTATTACAGACAAGATTAGTAGGATCATCAAATTTGTTGGGATTAAGCAACACATAAAATTTCACACAAAGTTTTCAAGACAAACGAATCTAGAGCACCACGATTAGAAGAAATTGTGAAGCAAATAACACATAAAGTTTACAAAAAACAGAGCAATTTCAATAAAAGCATACTATGTAGTAAGATCTAGGAGTTAGAATGCTCGAATAGAACAAAATAGAAGTTATGGTTACCATAATAGCTTCAATCAAGAAAAAACCATTACAAGAAAGTAGCATCATGCACAAATGGCGATCCTTTCACTTCTTGTGCTCATTCTTTGAATAGATCAAAAATTTACTAGTACATGCGAACAATCAGTTAGTTCACATGACATTTCTGGTATATCCGATTACAACGACTTTTTACTAAAATCCCATTCAGTACATATCCGAGTTAATAACATCCTACTGAGTAACTTTGTGATTAAGCAACTAAATACTTGTATATCCCATTCAGCAAATTTAGATTTATTACATGGTTTAATAGATCCATAGAGTTCCATAGTTGTCATACACATTATTACTCCATCAAGGGCATATCACATTGGATTGAGGTTGTTGGGAATTGAACTCACGACCTCCTAGTTAGGAGTGTGATGGGCTAACCACTTGCCCCAAAAGCCATGGTTGAGGATTACTTCCTAATCCTCTCTCTTAAGGCATGGTTCAACCATCTCCTACTAGGATTATGTGACAGTCCTTTCCCCTTAGATTGAGCATTGCCCTTAATGCTCACTTGTGGACCATCCTATCTAACCTAGGCCCTTTTCTAGGTTTGAGCACCACCATTACCCTCAAATCCTAGTGCTTGGATCTATTTTGGACCTGTCTAGCCCACCTCTCTCTCGTGCCAAAATGCGCACGCGCCTTCCTTCTTGGCCGGTTTCAGACTCATCCAGGGTCAAGCACTTCCCAAGTGCTCACGAAATGAGGAGCCACCCTCTATCTTGCCCGATTTCGCAACTAGGCTCACATACCAATCTTGGGAATTGAACTCACAACCTCCCGGTTAGGAGTGGGATGGGCTAACCACTTGCCCTAGAAGCCATGGTTGAGGATTACTTCCTAATCCTCTCTAATTAAAGAGCGTCACTAATTTCGTCGCTGCCTAGCGACGGTGTGAGCGACATTGGCAACTTGTAGAGCGTCACATATGCGACCCTCTGGAATGTAAAAAGAAATTTGATTTCTCCCGGCACATTTGTGCTGGGACTTGGATGCGAGCAAGAAGAGACCGAGAGAGAGAGAGAGAGAGAGAGAGAGAGAGAGAGAGAGAGAGAAAGAGAGAGAGAGAGAGAGAGAGAGAGAGAGAGAGAGAGAGAGAGAGACCACGAGAGAGAGAGAGGGTTGCACAAACTAACAGCAAGCAGGTATGCGCACACACACACACATTTACACACACATACATATTTACACACACACATATACACACATAGACACACACATACACATAGACACACACACACATACAAACAAATACACACACATATACACACATACACACATACACAAATAAGGTTGCATACACACATGCACACATAATGCATACACATGCACACACATAAACACATACATATACACACACATACACACATACACAGACACATACACACACACACATACACACACACATACACACACATACACACACATACACACTAACACACACATATATGCATACAAACACACATAGAGAGAGACATACACCCACATACACATATATGCATACATAATGCATATGCATGTGCGTACATCCATACATACTTACATACATACACACACATTCATACATAATGCATATGCATGTGCATACATACATACATACTTACATGCATACACACACATATGCATGCATAATTCACATGCATACATACACATACATAATGCATATACATACATACACAACATAATCCATACACACACATATGCATACATAATGCATACACACACATACACACATATGCATACATACACACATAGACACATACACACATAGATACATACACACACATAAACACATACACACACATAAACACATACACACTCATAGACACACACACACATACACATAGACACGCACACACATACACACACATATACACACACATACACACATACACACATACACACATAATGATGCATTCACACACATACACATGCATACACACATAGACACACATATATACACACACATAGACACACATATACACACACATATACACATATACATACACACTCATAGACACACATAATGATGCATTCACACACATACACATGCATACACACATATACACTTACACATCAAAACATACACACTCATAGACACACATTCATACACACACACATCCAAACATACACACTCATCGACACACACAAATACACACAGACGCGCACACACATACACACACATATACACACACACATACACACATAGACACACACACAGACACATACACACATAGACACATACACACACATAAACACATACATACTCATAAATACACACACATACACATAGACACACACACATACACACACATATACACACAATTACACATACATAA
Organism: Ceratopteris richardii; assembly: GCA_020310875.1. NCBI lineage: Eukaryota > Viridiplantae > Streptophyta > Polypodiopsida > Polypodiales > Pteridaceae > Ceratopteris > Ceratopteris richardii. The sequence continues at coordinate 112,269,251 of CM035425.1, read as the reverse complement.
ATACACACACATACAGACACATGTACACACACATTCACACACATATATGCATACACACACATACACATACACATACATAAATTCTATGTGAGACAACATACTCTGCCAAAAAAAATTTTGCAGATATGGTCGTCGGTATCCTCAGGCAGATACCGATGCTTATACCGACTATTCTGCCCAGGGGCATAGCGTCGCTTATACGGACGCTTATACCGATGCATATACCGATGCATATACCGACGCTTATACCCACGCTTATACCGAGGCTTATATCGAAGCTTATACCGGCACTTTGGTTCCGATGCCTACACCAATCCTTACACCAACGTCGGGGCAAAATTACGCTCGTTCATTTTCCTCGGTAGAAGCCTCGGTATACCCTCGATATGTTGTAGTGTAGCCTCGCTCCAGAATTGAGAGAGTTTTTGCGCATTCGTGGTCTGTTGGCATTTGCTGAATTGCCCTCGCATACGGTGGAATGCCATCCCTTCTTTGCATACATCATATCTGCCATTGCTGCTATGCCTACTACGAAACCTACTAGCCACTAGCTTGCCTTAACCCTCATGTAGTCGTCACGCTTAACATAGTCGATGAGGGATTCCATCTCCCTCAGGAGGGTCTTGTAGATGGGCCTCTCTTACCGATGTCCAATATGAAAGAATTATCTCCACGCCACTGGTCCAAAGAGTTCGCAATCCTTTGTCGCCCTGAATTGGAGTGCACTACACTCTAGTTTCTTGTCGTTGCCCTTAATCTCCAAAAACGCACATATGGCATTTCTCACCCCTTTTATTCTATGATTGAAACTATAGCAAGAGAAGGAGTTAATCTTGCTTCATTCTTCTTCCGACACATTCACAGGGAATGCCAGACAATTTCTCAGCAATTCGCCAAGAAGGAGATACCTCAAACCCGCTTGTCGCATCTACTGACCTTCCTCCTCCCAGCGATTTAGGCAGCACAACCTCCTCCATTGAATACACTTCTCTTCCATGAGGAGTCTGCACAAATGATGGAGGTCGACGACGATGAGGATCTTTTGCAGTTCTTCAAAGAGAAGTGCCGCAAACTAATCCCTTCTCATAGTAAAGCACCGTCGTCCTCAACCGTGTTGGTGCAGGACACTGCTTCGTCTGCCCAGATTCTTCTTGCTCCACCATCCTCTACATATCAAGCTAATTGTGACACTGTTATTGAAGAAGTTCACCCTCATAATACAGTCGTGCAGCCACAGTTTCATCCACAGGAGCTAGCACCCGACACGGCCACAAAAACTACACAACTCACAGATAGTACACAACTTGAGGAGGAGCCTGCACAATCGGATGTCTCGTCTCTTGTGGTAACAACTCATGCTCTACTCTCTTCATCTCAAAACCCACCTCCGCCTCTGTCTCCATCCAAGGTGCCTTTGCCGCCTAGTCCCCCTTCCTCCCCATGTCATTCGGTAGCCCATCCTCTTCCTTCCTCCCTTGATTATTCCCCACCCTTGTCCTCTGCCACCGTTACCGCTAACCCTTCTCAGCCAATCTCCACCTCTAGCATACCTGATTAATTGGCCCAACTAGCTTAGATCAGTAACTGCCTCATTCATCTCTCCACCCATCACCCCATCACGTTCAAGTTGCACAACAATCCCTCCGACAGCAGTACCAATCCAAGGTGTACATGCTTGAAGCAGACATTGCACCACTTCAAGAAGAGGTGCTTACAGCGAAAGCCGAAGCTAGTTCCTTAGAGGAATAGATTCAAAATCTTCAGGCAGCATTGAAAGAGAAGGAAGCCATCATTGCAGCTCGCGATGATGAGATTAGTCGGCTAACCCAGATTGTGATTGAAAAAGAGGATGCCATGATAGCTTTGGGCAATCTTCTTGAGACCACCCGTGCTGATCTATCTCAGGTGGAGCAAAAGGTCAAGAAATGGTGGACTTAGCTCTGCAAGCCACCATTGACTTAAAGAGAGTAACCGAAGAGCTCTTTCAAAAAAGTCGCTCTCTGGAAGACGAAATTGGCCGTAACATTCAGTTGAAGAAGGATATCGAAGCTGTTCAAAAAGAGAGGTAGGACTTTTATAAAACTATCCAGTTCCGGTCTCAAGAGTTAGAGCACCAGGAATGACAATTCGGGGTCTAGGACGAAAGACTATCGCACATCGATGTAGAAATTGGGATGAAGTTACGATGGGATGCGGCACTGGCCAATGAGTTTTACCTTTAAGAAGCTTTTTTGTAAAGTCAGGCTAACGCCCTCCTTTCTGAAGTGATCTTTGCCAGCTCTCTGCGGATTGATGCACATCTGGTTGAACCACACATTTTGAAGGACATGTTGGACTCCCTGAAGCAGCAAATTACACGAACTTTTAAATTAGCCTGTTCTATGGACATACAAGAAATCATTGATGATTCCTAAACCTTGTAATTTTCCCTACTAGGTTCGAGTCCACTGTGTGTGCTAGTGTAAGCCCCCGAAATATTATTTCGTATTATCTAGCCGAATCCTTGTAATTAGAATAGTCACACATCGGAAGGCTGTAGCGAAACCGTGTATTCTTTCTTTCCAATACAAAGAATATGTGCAAAAGCGATGACAGAGAATCGCCAACCTGTGCGGTCCGGATGATGATCTGGAGTTGATTCTAATTTGGGGTTATATTAATTGCAGATTTGTCTATATGAATCTGTAGTCGAAGTGAAGTAATCAGGGAATTGGGAAAATATATACAGGGCCTCTGATTTATCAGACCCTTGACCATCCCAAGAACCCACGAGTAAGAATAATTGTAACTTTAGACAATATAAATTAATAGTATGTATGCATGCATGTGTGTATATGTGCGTATGTATGTGTGTGTATGCATGTGTGTGTATGTATGTGTGTATGCATGTGTGTGTATGTGGGTGTATGCATATGTGTATATGTGTGTGTATGTATGTGTGTATGCATGTGTGTGTGTATGTATCCATGTGTGTATATGTGTATGTGGGTGTATACATGCATGTGTGTATATGTGTGTGTATTTATGCATGATTGTGTGTATCTGTGTGTATGTATGCATGTGTGTACATGTGTGTGTGTATGTATGCATGTGTAGATGTGTGTGTGTATCTATGCTCTATCTTCCTATCTCTATCTTCCTCTCTTTCATCTCTCTTTATCTCTCTCTCTTTCTCTCTCTCTCTCTCTTTATCTCTCTATCTCTCTCTCTCTCTCTCTCTCTCTCTCTCTCTCTCTCTCTCTTTCTCTCTCTTTCTCTCTCTATCTCTCTCTCTTTGTCTTTCTCTATCTCTCTCTCTCTCTATCAATGGAGAATAAAACAATCACTTACAGGTATGTCCCTCTTTTGGATCGTTGTCGTCAAAGTGTAATGTATGTCGTCTATCGTCGAATTCCAAATAATCGATGCCAAAAAACTTCTACAAAATCAAAGAGAAGAGAAATTATAAAACCTAATAGAGAAAGACAAAGGCTATGAGTATGCGCACCACTTACCACGATGTGAGATCTAAATGGAGAGAGAGTGTGTGTGTAGAGAGAGAGAGAGATCTGTGTGTGTGCACAAGACAATGCAGGTAACAATTTGTTTCTCACATGGAAGTTCAACAGAAGCAAGCAGTACTCAATATAAAAGACAAGCAAAATGTTGAGTTTTGCTCTTGGGTTCCCGGTATGTTTAAAACACGGCCTCGTTATACCCATCGATATGGGTGTCGGTATGGGCATCGGTATGGGCGTCAGTAATTTCCAGTAAATTATCGACACTCATACTGATGCTTATACTGATGGATATACCGATGCTTATACTGATGGTCGCGAGACATCCCGATGATCCATTTTAAACGGTCATACCAGCGGTCACTTGACCATCGGTATCCTTAAGTGGACTTTTCCAACATTTATACCGATGCCGAGAGTGACCGTCAGTATAGGCAATGTCGGTATGCCCCTCATATGTTGTAGTGTTTGCATGTAATAGTAAATTTTTGGTCTGTATAGAGAATGAGTGCGAGGAGTGAAAGGATCACCATTTGTGCAGGATGCTACTTTCTTGTAATGGGTTTTTCTTGATTGAAGCTATTATGGTAACCATAAATTCTATTTTGTTCTATTCCAGCAGCATAACTCCTAGATCTTACTACATAGTATATTTTTATTCAAATTGCTCAATTTTTTATAAAGTTTGTATGTGATTCGTTTCAGAATTTCTTCTAATTGTGCTGCTCGAGATTAATGTGTCTTGAAAACTTTGTGTGAAATTTTATGTGTTGCTTAACCCCAACACATTTGATGAACGTACTAATCTTGTTTGTAATAAGACAAGAAATGAATGTCATATCGATCGAGTAAGTTTGTAAAAGGTTATTACACAAGGGCTCATGCTCGTATGTCTCAATTAGATGCATTAGATAATCTGTACAAGTGGCACATTACAGTGGAAGACCAAGATATTGAGGAAATTGCTCTAGTCCAAGAGGACGAAGGAACGATTGCAGCCAAAGCAGGGCTGGTGGGAGGAAATTTATGGAAGCTAATCCTCATAGGAGTGACTACAAGGACAAGAAGGTGACTCTAATTTGGCCCACTAAGGGGGACTAGTAGACAAAGATCTAGAGGATATCCTAAGCCAAAGAATATGGCACAAACACCACCTAACCCTAGGGTCAAGATAGGTAAATTTAGAGGAGGATCTAAAGAAGATGTAGATTGCGATGTCTCTCAGTTTGAAATTAGGTGGATCGCCAATGGTTATGCTGCGTTGTATAATTATGCGATTAAATCGCAACAATTGGCGGCTACCTTAGAAAGTAAGGCCATGAGCCCGTTTAGCCACTTCGCAAACTATAATGCATTAAGAACAGCCTTTTGCAAAGGTCTAGAAAAGAGAAGACTCTAACTTATGTGCTTAGAAAATTAGGAGCAATTAGGCAAAGGAAGATGTTAGTGGAAGACTATGCACAAAATTTTGAATTTTAGTGGAAAGGCTATAGGGTGATGAGAGACCTATATATGAAATGTTAGCCAAGTATTTCATGAAGGGATTAAGAAGCAGGTTGAGGAATGTGGTAGCTACCATAGATATAGTAGGTGGATTCAATATATTAATATGAGCTACGGTTAGAGTAGAAAAAATATCCGAAAGAACAAAAGGTAAGTATGCTAACTTTGAATCTGAAGATGGATTTGGGACAACATCAAACTCAGAAAGTGATGCTATAGACACAGGTTGGGATAGTGAAATGAGGAAGTTCAAATAAAAAAGAATCATAAGAATAACGCTAAAAATCTTAAAGAAGAATAAAAAAGACTTGATCAATAAACTTAAAAAGTTTGAATATTCGGTACCTTTACCAAAGGAGGAGAAATTATGTGACATTTGTGAAAAAGAGGGGCATAGTATGGCTCGGTGTTGGTATAAGCTAAAGAATAGAGCGCAACCTTCAAGATATAAGAAGAGAACTAAGAATGAAGTGGCAGTGAATCAGGCAAAACTTGTTAGATGATGAGAAGGTTACAATCGAAAAAGACAAGAAAGACCTCCATGGCAAGAGCAATTAAATCAAGAAGCTAGACCAACAAGCATAATGTCATGTGTACATTGTTCTGCCCTAGATCATTGGATAAGGCCAAATTGTTCATTATGGGTAAAACATAGGGAAGAGAGAGGAGTCTCGGTGGTAAGGTATAGTCAACCAAACCAACAAGTTCGGCCACGACAACAAAATCATGAGGCGGCTCAAGCTAATGTGATTTTGATTGAGTTAACAAATGCAAAGGAGTAGGTGGTGGAAATATCTCCGAAAAAATACATAAAAAGGCATATCCTATAAAGGAATGGAAATGTGATTATAATCAATGTTTGATATCGGAGGAGGTTGAGGCCCTCGCAATAACAAGATCAAAACAAAAAGGACCGATAAATTGAACGGAGCAAAATGGGATTAGGGATAGTAAGGATAGTCAAGAAAAATTTGATAGTAAGGATAGAGGATTTAGCAAAGTAAGGATAGTCAAGAAAAATTTGATTTAGACGATACAAAATGTGTCATCGTTCGGCACCAGGAAGTCAACAACAATATCAGTAGTGAAAAAAAATAATGATTGGACCAGTTATTAGCATTAGTTCTAACATTGAAGAAAAAATTGTTAAATAGACTTTTGGGACAACACGTAAATATAAGTGATAATCACAAGGTGGTATTAGTTGTTGATAACATTGATCCGAATGATGTATGTTTTATGGTACCAGTCATTAAAGCTCAATTTAAGATAGGAGGTTTGAAGAAGTATTATTAGATGGTGGATCTAGTGTGAATATATTTCCAAAAAAGGTGTATAAATTACTGAAGGTAGGTCAATCAGCTCCAACCCCATTCCATGTGAAAATGGCTAATCAAATGAGAGTTCAACCATTTGGAATCTTGAAAACATAAGAAATAAAAGTAGGAGGAATGATGTTTATGGTAGATTTTGTGGTTATTGAGATGTTAGAATCAACATCTCCTTATGAAATGTGGTGCTAACGTCAAGAAAGATTGTGGCTATAACAAATTGTAAAAGAAAGGTGAGAATGAGGGGTCATTCTTTCTTTCTTCTTTTGCCAAGATAGAAGCTGACATGTCTGATGAGTGGTTCACGTCATCCGATCATTGAAAGTGTTTTTTTATATAACTAATCACGAGGAGTTAGTTGACCATCATAATTATGGGGATGAAAGTGTTCGATGGATGTTCCAACGTGGGTATGATCTTTCACAAAGCCATTAGTGGTCCTCCTCGAGGAGCTCTTGGTGGTGGGAGGTTTGGAAAAGTTTATTACACAAGGGCGCATGCTCGTATGTCTCAATTAGATGCATTAGATAATCTAGACAAGTGGCACATTACAGTGGAAGACCAAGATATTGAAGAAATTGCTCTAGACCAAGAGGGTGAAGGAATGATTGCAGCCAAAGCAGGGCTGGTGAGAGGATATTTACAGAAGCTAATCCTCATAGGAGTGACTACAAGGACAAGAAGGTGACTCCAGTTTGGACCACTTAGGGGGACTAGTAGAAAAAGATATAGAGGATATCCTAAGCCAAAGAATATGACACAAACACCACCTAACCCCAGGGTGAAGATAGCTAAATTTAGAGGAGGACCTAAAGAAGATGCGGATTGCCATGTCGCTCAGTTTGAAATTAAGTGGATAGCCAATGGCTATGCCGCATTGTATGGTGATGCGATTAAACTACAACAATTTGCACCTACCTTAGAAAGTAAGGCCATGAGCTGGTTTAGCTAGTATGATATTCGGCACTTTCCAAACTATAATGCATTAAAAACACGCTTTTGCAAATTTCTAGAAAAGAGAAGACTCTAACTTATGCACTTAGAAAATTAAGAGCAATTAGGCAAAGCAATATGTTAGCGGAAGACTATGCACAAAATTTTGAATTTTAGTGGAAAGGCTATAGGGTGATGAAAGACCTACATATGAAATGTTAGCCAAGTATTTCTAGAAGGGATTAAGATGCAGCTTGAGGAATATGGTAGATAGCAATGATATAGTAGGTGGATTCAATGTATTAGTATGAGCTACGGTTAGAGTAGAAAAAAGATTCAAAAGAACAAAAGTTAAGTATGCTAACTTTGAATCTGAAGATGGATTAGGAATCGTAAGAACAACGCTAAACATCTTAAAGAAGAAGACTTGATCAATAAATTTAAAAAGTTTGAATATTAGGTACCTCCACCACAGGAGAAGAAATTATGTGAAATTTGTGAAAAAGAGGGGCATAGTATGGCTCGGTTTGAAATATCCTACGAAGGAATGGAATTGCGATTATAAATAAATTGGACGGAGCAAAATTGGCTCGGCACATCAAAAAGGACCAATAAATTGGACGGAGCAAAATGGGATTAGGAAAACGTTGATTTAGACGATACAAAGTGTTTCATCGTTCGGCACCAGGAAGTCAATATCAATATCAGTAGTGAAAAAAATAATGATTGGTTTGAGGTATTTATTAATGCTCCTATACAAATATCATTAGAAAAAATTGAAGAAAAAATTGTTAAATAGACTTTTGGGACAACATGTAAATATAAGTGATAACGTTGATCCGAACGATGTAGATTTTATGGTTTGAAGAAGTATTATTAGATGGTGGATCTATTGTCAATATCTTTCCGAACGATGTAGATTTTATGGTACCAGTCATTAAATCTTAGTTTAAGGATCGGAGGTTTGAAGAAGTATTATTAGATGGTGGATCTATTGTCAATATCTTTCCAAAAAGGTAGGTCACTTCGCTCCAGCCCCATTCCATGTCAAAATGGCTAATCAGACAAGAGTTCAACCATTTGGAATTTTGAAGAAATAAGAAATAAAAGTAGGAGGAATGATGTTTATGGTAAATTTTGTGGTTATTGAGATGTTAGAATCAACATCTCCTTATGAAATGTTGCTTCGTAGATTGGGGCTGGAATGTGGTGGCTATAACAAAATGTAAAAGAAAGGTGGCCTGTAAGGAATTATATTTTACTTAAAGAGAAACCTTTGGCGGCTCAGACAATCAGTTTTGTACAAGAAGTTGAAGATGATGAAGAAGAGGAGTCTTTGAAAGCCAATCCTACAGTGGTTCCTGTATTCACATCGATGTCGAAGGCATGTTGCAATAAGACAAAATTCCAAGGAAGGCAACTCAGGAAGTTTTTCCAAGAAAAGAAATAGAAGACATAGGATTAAGCAAGCTATGGAAGCGAAGGCCGAAATTTTAACTAAGGAAGCCAAGGAGCAAGAAGTAAAGGAAGTTAAAGACATGGTAGAAAAGACTTATGCTAAGAATTATGAAATGTCAAATAAAGTAAAAGAGGATGAGTTAGAGGAGCTTAATTTAGGCATGCAAGCTGACCCAAAGATGGTGGAAGTTTGTATGCACTTAGAAGGACATTTTTTGGGAGATTCGGTGGAGCTGTTAAAGGGGTATATGGATGTATTTGCATACGAATATTTGCACATGAAAGGCATAGATCTCAGCTACATCAACATTGGATTAACTTAAAAATCGATGCAGTATGAGTAGCTCAACAAAGGTATAGAACGAATCCGAGCTTTGCAAAATAGGTTAAGAAGTAGATAGATAAGTTGTTGATGGTAGGCTTCTCTAAACGAGTAGGCCAAGTAACGTGGTTGTCACTAATAATTGTGGTGCCTAAGAAAAAAGGCAAGTTAACAATATGTCTAGATTACAAGAAACTTATTAATGCAACAACTATAACAAATCCTTTTCCCATATCATTTTGTGATGCAATGCTTGATGCAATTGATCGTCATGAAATGTATACTTTTCTTGATGGTTTGTTAGGGTATAATGAGATTAAGGTTGTTGAAGAGGATCATCATAAAACAGCTTTTATTACTGAATTTGGAGCCAGTTATGAGTTGTAGCCTAACAAATGGACCACTGTCCTTCAATTATGTGACACAAAGTATTTGAGCCTTATTTACAAGACTTAATGAGAGTTTTTGTGGATGATTTTCTTATCATCGGTAAGATGGATTTGCATTTGTTGCATCTAAGGTTATCTTTTGAAAGATGTAGACAATATAGATTGTTGTTGAATCTATATAAGAGTGTAGCTGCATCTAAGGTTATCTTTTGAAATGTCATGTGCCCCTTATTTTAATGATGAGGAGTTAGTTGACAAGATGAGTGAAATGAAAACGAGATGTGGCCTTGACTCTCACAGATTGCGTCGCAGGCTTCTAAATTCTCCCATCTTCTCCAGAAAGTTCTTTTTCCGGAAACGTCCGGCAGTTTCCACGCTCTTCTGGACTGGGCGGATGACTTCCCCATTTATACGCCGAAGTTCTCCACCATTCGTAGAGTTTTGAGTGAACCAACGCGCTTGCCTTTGCTGTATACAGGCTTCTAAGTATCTCGTGCGAAGTTCGCCTTTCTCGCATTTCAGTCACGCAGTTTGCTGTTCTTGAAAGCCATGGCTCTGACTCCCTTCCTTATCGGAGGTAGCGACATTTTCGACCCTTTCAACATAGATTCCCTCATCTTTGGTAGCCGATCCTCGGATCGCCCCTTCCAGTTACGCCCGTGATGTGGCAGCCGTTGCGAATACGCAAGTCGACTGGAAGGAAACACCAGAAGCTCACATTTTCAAGGCCAACCTTCCTGGTACGTGTTTCGTCTGTGTAGCTTTCACAAGATTAAAACAGCTAAGGCTTTTCAATAGTGTGCATCGTCGTTGTGGCGATCTGAGAGACTCTTGCATCGATATATCTGAGTAGCAAGACATCTAAGTACGTCTTTTCTTTGTCGACGCAGGTCTGTCGAAGGATGAAGTGAAGGTGCAGGTAGAGGAAGGTCGGGTATTACAAATAAGTGGGGAGCGGAGGAAAGAAGAGGCTACGCAAGGAGAAAAGTTGCATAGCGTGGAGCTAGTTCATGGGTCGTTTCTACGCAGATTCCGTCTTCCCGAAAATGTCAAAGTGGAGGAGGTGAAGGCGGTAATGGAGAATGGAGTCCTAACTGTGACTGTTCCGAAGATGCAGAAGCCTTCCGCTAAAACGATTGACATCACATGCACTTAGAATGATCGAGGCAGTTAACTGGTGTATGTGGAACCCAATGATGTTTTGCAGGCTTTCTCTGTTGTTGTTATAGTTGATATGTAGCACACTGCAGGCTGCCTGAAACTCCACACTCCCATAGACCCTTACATTTGAATGTTCTGAATCCTGAGTTTGGCGTGGCCACTCTCTGTGTACAGACGTGAATATACAATTGAAAATATCAATTGTACTATGCACGAAGTTTCGCAGTTTTTGTAATATTCTGAATCCGTGTCAACACGAATCGTTCTGATTCTGTCCGCAAGCCCGTTCTCTCCAGTCTCTGACTCCAAGCTAATGATGCCTGCCGTGAACTCTGATTAATGTCCGTGTAATCTTAGAGTTGAAACGAAGAGCACAATGTGGAACTATAAATATCTAAAGAAAATATGAACATTTTGAATTTTCCCATCCTTGCATGTATCTATACTTTTGTATAGGTTCCCATCACTATCTGTTAGAGGCTATAACTTGCCAGTACTGAAGGCAATTGAAGAGAGTTCACTTTAAGGTAGTCAAGGAGTTTTTCAGGCCCGTAAACTGTTTTGGGATGATGAACGATGTAATTATATTGAGCCGATTTGCGGCTATTTTTGTAATATTTAATATGGCAAGAAATGAAGGGGAGATTCGCTCGTCATAGTGCATACTATCTTTTTAGTCACCAGCACAAACGAACTTTGTACTTATCCATCCATGCAGGCCTGCAAAGACAACATAGAAAAATAAAGAGTAGAGAGTTTTTCTTATGTTATGCAGGGTTTTAATGGCATTGGGATGGAGAATTCGCTCACTCAATTCATAGCTTTTGGCATTGGGATGGAGAATTCTCTCAACCAATAGACAATTTTTTGCATTGGGAATTCCCTCACTCTATTCGAATTATATTTTTTGCATGCACACGAATGAAAAAGAAAGCTACCTGACCAGGTTAACTAATTAATGAGGATGGGGTTGACACTCATCTGAAAGCATTAACAACCTTCACATACACATATATATACACAAAAATACACACATACACATGTTTTAGGTCTAGGTCATTAGGATTAGGGTTCTAAGGTTTTAAAAAATTCATACAAATACTTACAATATACAAATATACACACATAATACATCTACACATGCACATGTATATACATAGGCATACACACATGTACATGTAGGCATACACACATGTACATGTGTTCTGGTTGTTGTTTATAAATATCATGTGAATGTGTCTCATTTCTTTGTACATGGTTCATGATTGATTTCTTCCATGTCTTTTGTATTTGATAGTATGCTTTGCTTTATCAAATCATGTTTCTGTTGCTTGTCATACATATCACATGTACTCGGGTTTTTCTTGGGCAGAGTGTATTGTCTTTGTCTACACAACAACATGGGAATGTTGCTGTAGCAAGAGACAACATACTCTGCCAAAAAAATTTTTGCACATATGGTCATCAGTATAGGCGATGGTATAAGCATCGGTATCCCCAGGCAAATACCGATGCTTATACCGACTATTTTGCCCAGGGGCATACCGTCGCTTATACCATCGCTTATACCGACGCTTATATCGACGCTTATACCAACACTTATACCGAGGCTTATACCGACGCTTATATCGACGCTAATACCGGCACTTTGGTTCCGATGCCTACACCGACCCTTACACCGACGTCGGGGCAAAATTGCACCCGTTCATTTTCCTTGGTAGAAGCCTCGGTATACCCTCGGTATGTTGTAGTGACCCAAGAGGTAAAGAGGTTTTGAAACCTTGTAACTATGAAAATTTCTTAGGGCCTTAGAATTTTATTTTAGGATTATAACCAAGATTTAGAGCGGTATATGTATATGTACTCGACAGCAAACGAAGTATGAAAAGAAAATCTATGCGGTTATACATAGATTATGGCAACTTCATTAGACATTGGTCAACACAAGCATTCTATATAAGAAATTGTATAAGTTTGTGAGGTTTTATAGAAGATTTTAGCATTTTATACACCTTTGGTGTAAATGTTTTATGACCACATCCAACCATGTGAAGGTCTGAAAACGCTCAAGGGAGTCTCATCATATGAATATGAGACTATGGAGCATATAGATGCATTCCAAAAGAGTGACTTAGTTTTACAAACATGAACTACCATTGAGCTTTTCACTAAGGAGAGTATTGGAAGAGAGAAAATTGAGCGACACACATAGATCAACCTTCGTCGCTCTATCCCACCATAGTGACCATCTTTACAGATGGCTTCCTCTTAGGAAGACCCTTGAGCAGTCAAAACAAAAAGCAGAAATCGATCTTGTAAGTGTCTACTATCTCCCATCTTATACACCTACCTTACATACTCACATAAAATCAGCCTCATTCACATGACCTGTGTCACATAATCCTTGTAGGAGATGGTTGAACCAGGCCTTAAGAGAGAGGATTAGGAAGTTATCCTCAACCATGGCTTCTGGGGCAAGTGGTTAGCCCATCACACTCCTAACCGGGAGGTTGTGAGTTCAATTCCCAAGATTAGTATCAGAGCCTAGTTGCGAAATCAGGCAAGATAGAGGGTGAATCCTCATTCCGTGAGCACTTGGGAAGCGCTTGACCCTGGGTGAGTCTGAAACCGGCCAAGCAGGAAGGCGCATGGGCAATTGGGCACAAGAGATAGGTGGGCTTGACAGGTCCAAGATAGATCCAAGCACTGGGATTTGAGGGTAATGGTGGTGCTCAAACCTAGAAAAAGGCCTAGGTTAGATAGGATGGTCCACAAGTGAGCATTAAGGGCAATGCTCAATCTAAGGGGAAAGGACTGTCACATAATCCTAGTAGGAGATGGTTGAACCATGCCTTAAGAGAGAGGATTAGGAAGTAATCCTCAACCATGGCTTTTGGGGCAAGTGGTTAGCCCATCACATTCCTAACCGGGAGGTCGTGAATTCAATTCCCAACAACCTCAATCCAATGTGATATGCCCTGGATGGAGTAATAATGTGTATGAAAACTATGGAACTCTATGGATCTATTAAACCATGTAATAAATCTAAATTTGCTGAATCGGATATACAAGTATTTAGTTGCTTAATCACAAAATTACTCAGTAGGATGTTATTAACTCGGATAAGTACTGAATGGGATTTTAGTAAAATGTCCTTGTAATCGGATATACCAGAAATGTCATGTGAACTAACTGATTGTTCGCATGTACTAGTAAAATTTTGATCTATTCAAAGAATGAGCACGAGAAGTGAAAGGATCGCCATTTGTGCATGATGCTTTTTTTCTTGTAATGCTTTTTTCTTGATTGAAGCTATTATGGTAACCATAACTTCTACTTTGTTCTATTCGAGCATTCTAGCTCCTAGATCTTACTACATAGTATACTTTTATTGAAATTGCTCAGCTTTTTGTAAAGTTTATATGTTATTCGCCTCACAATTTCTTCTAATCATGGTACTCTAGATTAGTGTGTCTTGAAAACTTTGTGTGAAATTTTATGTGTTGCTTAATCCCAACACATTTGATGATCGTACTAATCTTGTCTGTAATAAGACAAGAAATGAATGTCACATCGATCGAGTAAGTTTGGAAAAGTTTATTACACAAGGGCTCATGCTTGTATGTCTCAATTAGATGCATTAGATAATCTAGAAAAGTGGCACATTACAGTGGAAGACCAAGACATTGAAGATATTTGCTCTAGACCAGGAGGGTGAAGGAACGATTGCAGCCAAAGCAGGGTTGGTGAGAGGATATTTACGGAAGCTAATCCTCATAGGAGTGACTACAAGGACAAGAAGGTGACTCCAGTTTGGCCCACTAAGCGGGACTAGTAGACAAAGATTTGGAGGATATCTTAAGCCAAAGAATATGGCACAAACACCACCTAAACCCAGGGTTAAGATAGCTAAATTTAGAGGAGGATCTAAGGAAGATGCAGATTGTCATATCGCTTAGTTTGAGCTAGTTTAGCCAGTACGATATTCGGCACTTTGCAAACTATAATGCATGAAAAACAGCCTTTTGCAAAGGTCTAGAATAGAGAAGACTCTGACTTATGCGCTTAGAAAATTTAGAGAAATTAGGCAAAGGAATATGTTAGTGGAAGACTATGCACAAAATTTCTAATTCTAGTGGAAAGACTATAGGGTGATGAGAGACCTACATATGAAATGTTAGCCAAGTATTATTAGAAGGGATTAAGAAGCAGCTTGAGGAATGTGATCGCTCGCATAGATATAGTAGGTGGATTCAATGTATTAGTATGAGCTATGGTTAGAGTAGAAAAAATATTCGAAGTAACAAAAGGTAAGTATGCTAACTTTGAAACTGAAGATAGATTAGGGACAACATCAAACTCAGAAAATGATGCTATAGACACAGGTTGGGATAGTGAAATGAGGAATTTCAAATAACAAAGAATCGTAAGAACAACGCTAAACATCTTAAAGAAGAAGACTTGATCAATAAATTTAAAAAGTTTGAATATTTGGTATCTCCACGAGAAGAAATTATGTGACGTTTGTGAAAAAGAGGGGCATAGTATGGCTCGGTGTTGGTATAATCTAAAGAATAGAGCGCAACCTTCAAGATATGGGAAGAGAAGTAAGAATGAAGTGGCAGTGAATCAGACAAAACTTTCTAGATGATGAGAAGGTTAAAATCGAAAAAGACAAGAAAGACCTCCATGGCAAGAGCAATAAAATCAAGAAGCTAGACCAACAAGGATAATGTCATGTGCATATTGTTCTGCCCTAGATCATTGGATAAGGCCAAATTGTCCATTATGGGTAAAACATAGGGAAGAGAGAGGAGCGTCGGTGGCAAAGTATAATCAACCAAACAAAAAAGATCAACCATGATAACAAAATCATCAGGCGGCTCAAGCTAATGTGATTTTGATTGAGTTATTAAATGCAAAGGAGCAAGTGGTGGAAATATCTCCAACATAGGTACGTAAAAAGACATAGCCTATGAAGGAAAGGAATTGTGATTATAATCAATGTTCGACATGAGACGAGGCTGAAGCCCTTGCAATAACAAGATCACAACAAAAAGGACCAATAAATTGGATGGAGCAAAATGGGATTAGGGACAGGTGTAGAGGAGGATTTAGCAAAGTAAGGCTAGTCAAGAAAAATTTGATTTAGATGATACAAAGTGTGTCATCGTTTGGCACCAGGAAGTCAATATCAATATCAGTAGTGCAAAAAATAATGATTGGTTTGAGGTACTTATTAATGCTCCTATACAAATATCATTAGACCAATTATTAGCACTAGTTCCGACATTGAAGAAAACATTGTTAAATAGACTTTTGGGACAACAGGTAAATATAAGTGATAATCACAAGGTGATATTAGTTGTTGATAA
Organism: Ceratopteris richardii; assembly: GCA_020310875.1. Lineage (NCBI taxonomy): Eukaryota > Viridiplantae > Streptophyta > Polypodiopsida > Polypodiales > Pteridaceae > Ceratopteris > Ceratopteris richardii. The sequence goes on along the minus strand of CM035425.1, from coordinate 112,253,282 downwards.
CATTGATCCGATCGATGTAGATTTTATGGTAACAGTGATTAAAGCTTAGTTTAAGGATAGGAGGCTTGAAGAAGTATTATTAGATGGTGGATCTATTGTGAATATCTTTCCAAAAAAGGTATATAAATAACCAAAGGTAGGTCAATTAGCTCGAGCCCCATTCCATGTCAAAATGGTTAATCAAATAAGAGTTCAACCATTGGAAACTTGAAGAAATAAGAAATAAAAGTAGGAGGAATCATGTTTATGGTAAATTTTGTGGTTATTGAGATGTTAGAATCAACATCTCCGTATGAAATCTTGCTTGATAGACCATGGTTAAGGAGTGCGAACGTCACGCAAGATTGGGGCTTGGATCTGGTGGCTATAACAAAATGTAAAAGAAAGGTGACATGCAAGGAAGAATATTTTACTTAAAGAGAAACTTTTGGGTCCTCAGACAATCAGTTTAGTAGAAGAAGTTGAAGATGATGAAGAAGAGGAGTCTTTGAAAGCCAATTCTATAGCGGTTCCTGTATTCACATCGATGTCGAAGGCATGTTGCAATAAGATAAAATTCCAAGGAAGGCAACTGAGGAAGTTTTTCCAAGAAATGAAATAGAAGGCATAGGATTAAGCAAGCTATGGGAAGCAAAGGCAGAAATTTTGACTAAGGAAGCTAGGGAGCAAGAAGTAAAGGAAGTTAAAGACATTGTAGAAAATACTTATGCTAAGAATTATGAACTATCAAATAAAGTAAAAGAGGATGAGTTATAGGAGCTTAATTTAGGCATGCAAGCTGACCCAAAGATGGTGGAAGTTTGTATGCAATTAGAAGGACATTTTTCGGGAGATTTGGTAGAGCTGTTAAAGGGGTATATGGATAACACTAAGTCACAACAAAGGAGAACAAAGACATGTTCTCTATGCCTTTTTACCTAAAGCCCATGATATCAAGCAATAAAGTGGGCATTTTACAATATCTAGAAAGCATCACTTGTTCTTGCTTGTAAATATTGACTAGAAGCTTGATCCCATATCCCAAGTAGTCAAGATAGATATGTTAAAATACTTGGAGCCATGAAAACTAATTGTTCAGCACGATCAAGAATCCCACATCATGGTCTTTGACAAGAGATTAGAGTTGAAGGTACAAGTAAGAGTTCGGGAAGCTCCTTCATTACATCTATAACCTAAACAAGCACATATTATAGCTGATTAAAAGCTACTCAAAAATCAGAGTACATGTGTTGCAAAAATTGGAACATTTTAACAAGGCAATTAAGATCATCCCCTTTGTATAGTTAAGATCGTCATTGAATGCTGGGCCATATTCACAGAATATGAAATAAATTGCACAAAAGCATTCCCAAGAGAAGATTATAATCAACAAAATTATAGTAAGAAACATTCACGCATTCATCAGAGAAATGCTCAAGATAAGTCAAGCTTAACACAAAGTGGAAGCAGAACTCAGCATTATATTTCTATTAAAATGATGTTTTACATTTCATGTGTTTTACAAGAGTAATATGAATCTTCAATAGAAGCTGATCATAGCTTTCCTCAGGCTCAAGCATAATGGGATCCTTTGGAACATTAGAACACATCTCCTGCCTCTCTTGCTCCAAGATTGGCTCTTCAAGGTCAGCCATGTCCCCCGGTTCATCTGCAAGTGGGGGAAGAGGCTCCCTTGAAGCCGGTTGGAATCTCTCCGTGTCTGCAATGTGCTTCCTTCCAACCTCTTGGTCTTCATCTGGGCATTCATTCAGCCCATTGATTCTCATTCTAATGAAGCTCACTTGAGCATCATCCTTCTCCACAGCTATGCAGTGTCTGAACATCTTTAAGGAGCAAGCCAGAGTCGTTCTTGAAACAATAGAAAACCACTTAGAGGCCAAGCAACATTATGACTAATGAAAATTGTTAAAATTAAAATTACCTGTGCCCGAAAAAAGGCCTAATACCTAGTCATCATCATTGCAGAATAGTTGAAGCAATCTCATTATGAGCTTTTGTGGCTTTTGATAGGGGTTAACCAATGTCCTGTCCCCAGCTACATGACAAAGTTTCTTGGTAACGGTTGGGAACATGAGCACATTTGAGATCCCATTCTCATTGCAATGCTCCTGACTCTCCTTTTGCTTACTTCATCATAATAGCCAACTGTGATGCATTCAGTGGAGCTCACATGGGGAGATTGGCATCGACTTTCACGTTATGTTCAAAGCATGAGTACTTATGGAATATGCTTGAACGCAGCATCCCTTACTAGTAGAAGGATTTTACATGCAAAAAATGAAAGATTATATATTGATGGAAGACCTTACACACATGGAAATATAGCAGGTTTAATAAATAGTAGTCGAGGGTTACATAATAGTTCAAGGACTAATTGCACATTTGAGGAGCGTGAAAATAGTCATGAATCACCATACATGAGTAGAGATGTATCAAGATACATAGTTGTCAATGCTATTACTACATTACATGCTGGTGATGAACTATTAGTGAATTATGGATGGCGTAGAACTCCAAGAGCACCTTTTAGCTAGAGAGAATAAAAATTTTCTATCCATATTTAATAAGTTATATACTTAATTTTATATTTGAAGTTTACTTTTTATTCATTTATGGAATACTAATGAATTTTATTTATATGTGTAGATTCAAACGTATGATGTTGATGATATTCATCCACAGCATTCACAATTACCAGTAAGACCACGATTATCAGAAGCTTCCATGAGGAGGTTACGCAAAACTAATCCTGTGCAATATGCAAAGTTGAAAGATCTATATACAAAAGACGATAAAGTACAAGATTTGTGTGACAATGATGAAGATGATGGCATGGCAGATTTTATTGAGGATTGGTATCAAAATGACAGTGAGAGCATTGATATTTCTAAAAATGAGAAATATCTTCGAAAGGAATGTCTAAAGCATGTATATGAAGGAAGTCGTTTGACATGACTAAGTGCGAGCTTACTTATTCTCAACCTTCAAAATCGTTTGGATGGAGTAATGTATCTGTTTCGACACTATTAAGGTATAATTTTCAATTTTCTATCTATTTATATATATATGCATAAATATATATATATATATATATATATATATATATATATATATATATATATATATATATATATATATATATATATATATATATATATATATATATATATATATATATATATATATATATATATATATATATACATGCAGGTTTTTATTCTTACTTTAGATAAGGTAAGAAGAAGAACTTGAATTGAATGGATGCGATTGTTTGGATGGCAAGATACAATTGTTTGGATGGCAGGATACGATTGTTTGGATGGCAAGATACGATTGTTTGTTTTGCAGGATATGAATGATTTGTCAATTCACACATATGTTCAGTTTGAAAGTGTGAATCGACAAATCATTCAATGAAGGTACATACTTCATATCCTCCAAAACAAACAATCGTATCCTACCATCCAAAACAATCAAATTTTGTGTAAATAGTTTGAAAGATGCATTAATAGTTTTAAAAGATGCGTGGACAAAAAGTGTCCATTCAATTCAAGTTCTTGTTCTTACCTTATCTAAAGTAAGAATAAAAACCTACATGTATATATGTATATTTATTTATTTAAATTTTTTAATATATCTTTTTTTGATAAAGTTACAGGTTATTATCTGAAAAGTTTTTACCAACTCAAAATATTCTTCCTACCTCAGATGATGAAATGAAGAAGATAATCAACAATCTTGGTATAGATTATCAATGTATACATGCATGTCCTAACGATTGTATTTTTTATATAGGTGAATATGTAGACTCTTTGACATGTCCCAAATGTCAATCTCCTCGATATAAGGATGAAGAAGGTAACATCCCAAAAAAGGTATTGAGACATTTTCCATTGGCTCCACGGATTAGACATATGTTTCAAAGCCCCGAATTATCAAAGCTTTTGACTTGGGGACATGATCACAAAAGTACTGATGGAATAATCAGAATTCCTCATGATAGTGTTGCTTTTCAGCATATAGATTCTACCTGGCCTGAATTTGTACAAAATCCACAGAATCTAAAGTTAGGAGTTGCATTAGATGGGGTTAATCCATTCTCCATGAAATCCAGTAAATGGTCAACATGGCCAGTGGTAGTCATAAACTACAATCTTCCGCCATATCTTAGCATTAAAAAGGAACATTTTTTCACTTTTAATCCTAGGCAAAAGACAAGTTAAAGATATGAATGTATATCTTGCTCCTCTCATTGATGATCTTCAAGAGTTATGGAGAGGTATTAATATCATTGATGTATCGAAAAGCATCAATGAAAGACATATTACGGTTCGTGGTATTATGGCTTGGACTATTCACGATTTTCCTGGATATGGTGTTTGTTCAGGTATTGATGTAATTTTTTTATTCAATATGCATGTAACTAAATATGATTTAATCTAATTATATCATGTGAGTATGTGCATGTGTCTATGTATATTCATTATATGTGTGTAACATTGCATGTGTATGTCTCTGTAAAAATGTGCATGTATGTGTGTGTATGTATAAATGTGCATGTATATGTATATGTGTGTAAATGTGCATGTATGATGTATATGTGTGTGTATGCATGTATTTATACCTCTAGTCTCTCTCTCTCTCATATACATACATACATGCATAAACACACATACTCATATCCACATATATACATAAAAGTAGTGCATACCGTGCATTGTCGCGACGATGAGCCATAAGTGTCCGCATCTCTTTTAAACACCACTTAAGCGACCATCCTATCCCAAACTCTGTCTCAAGTGAACTAAGTACGTATTTTTTATCCCTCTCATCATGCTCACTACAAAAATGAAAAACATAATGTAAATAAAACATAAGATATATATTTCAATTTATATGTAAAACTTTTACTTACTTCCACGGTAAGTGGATAAAGCGCAGGTAAGAGTCGCATAGTGCCCACATTCTTCTCTTGAACTCCAATCCATTCCCTATGTACACAATGTTCCCCTCTGGCTCTATGTCGCACTCTAGTCCTAAGGTGCCTATGCGTGTCCTCATAGGCAACTCTGCTCTGCTATCACGTGCTGGAGGTGGTAAAGGTGTCCTGAAAATAGATAGATAGAAATAAATAAAAATATGTGTTATAATATCATTAAAAAAGTTTATGAAAACAATACATACATATGAGTAGCTAGCTCTCTTCCTGCATGTGGAGCCGCAGAAGAGCCCTCATCTGATCGCTGGGTAAGCATCTGGATCGTATAATCCAGCTCCTCATCAGACATCTCTGTGTAATCACGCATTATGGCCCCTAGAGTATCAGACGGAACTCTTGCTCTCATAAGACTTTTTATGAGAGTGAGTTTCGCCTTTCTCTCTCTACTGGGATCCATAATACCTAACATATAAAACAAAATGGTTAGAAATCAATATATATACGTGTACATATGTAAGTGTGTATGCATTAAGTATGTGTATGTATGCATGTGTGTGTGTATGTATGTGCGTGTATATGTGTGTATGCATGTGTATGTGTGTGTATGCATCATTATGTGTATATGTGTCTATGTGTGTATGTGTGTATATATGTGTGTGTATGTATGTGTATATGTGTGTGTGTATGTATGCATGTGTGTATGTATGCATATGCATATGCATTATGTATGTATATATATGCATGTATGTGTATGTGTGAGTATGTCTCTCTATGTGTGTGTATGCATATATGTGTGTATGTGTGTATGTGTGTGTATATGTGTTTGTATGTGTGTATGCATGTGTATGTGTGTGTATGCATCATTATGCGTGTAAGTGTCTATGTGTGTTTGTGTGTGTGTATATGTGTGTGTGTGTGTCTATGTGTATGTGTGTGTGTCTATGAGTGTGTATGTGTTTATGTGTATGTATGTATCTATGTGTGTGTATGTGTCTATGTGTGTATGTGTATGCATGTATGTATGCATATGTGTGTGTATGCATGTGTATGTGTGTGTATGCATCATTATGTGTGTATGTGTCTATGTGTGTATGTATATGTGTGTGTTGTCTATGTGTATGTGTGTGTATCTATGAGTGTGTATGTGTTTATGTATATGTATGTATCTATGTGTGTGTATGTGTCTATGTGTGTATGTGTATGCATGTATGTATGCATATGTATGTGTGTGTATGCATCATTATGTGTGTCTATGTATGCATGTGTATGTGTGTATGCATCATTATGTGTGTATGTGTCTATGTGTGTATGTGTGTGTATATGTGTGTGCGTATCTATGTGTATGTGTGTGTGTGTGTGTCTATGAGTGTGTATGTGTTTATGTGTATGTATGTATCTATGTGTATGTATGTGTCTATGTGTGTATGTGTATGCATGTATGTATGCATATGTATGTGTGTGTATGCATCATTATGTGTGTCTATGTATGCATGTGTATGTGTGTATGCATCATTATGTGTGTATGTGTCTATGTGTGTATGTGTGTGTATGTGTGTGTATGTGTGTGTGTGTGTGTATGTGTATGTGTGTGTGTCTATGAGTGTGTATGTGTTTATGTGTATGTATGTATCTATGTCTGTGTATGTGTATGCATGTATGTATGCATATGTGTGTGTATGCATATGTATGTGTGTGTATGCATCATTATGTGTGTCTATGTATGCATGTGTATGTGTGTATGCATCATTACGTGTGTATGTGTCTGTGTGTATATGTGTGTGTGTCTATGTGTATGTGTGTGTGTCTATGAGTGTGTATGTGTTTATGTGTATGTATGTATCTATTTGTGTGTATGTGTATGCATGTATGTATGCATATGTGTGTGTATGCATATGTATGTGTGTGTATGCATCATTATGTGTGTATGTGTCTATGTGTGTATGTGTGTGTGTATGCATTATGTATGTGTATGTAAGAATGTGCATTATGTATGCATATAAGTATGTATGTATGCATATGCATATGCATTATGTGTGCATATGTGTGTATGTGTGTGTATGCATTATGTATGTGTATGTAAGCATGTGCATTATGTATGCATGTAAGTATGTATGTATGCATATGCATATGCAATATGTATGCATGTATGTATATGTGTGTGTATGTCTCTCTATGTGTGTGTATGCATATATGTGTGTGAATGTGTGTGTACATGTGTCTGTATGTGTGTATGCATGTGTATGTGTGTGTATGTATCATTATGTGTGTATGTGTGTGTATGTGTGTGTATATGTGTGTGTATGTGTGTGTGTCTATGTGTATGTGTGTGTATTTATGAGTATGTATGTGTTTATGTGTGTGTATGTGTCTATGTGTGTATGTGTCTGTGTGTGTGTGTATGTATCTATGCATGTGCATTATGTATGCATGTATGTACATTGTATGCATATGCATATGCATTATGTATGCATATGTATGCATGTATGTGTTTATGTGTGTATGTCTCTCTATGTGTGTGTGTATGCATATATGTGTGTGTATGTGTGTATGTGTGTGTATATGTGTCTGTATGTGTGTATGCATGTGTATGTGTGTGTATGCATGTGTATGTGTGTATGTGTCTATGTATGCATGTGTGTGTATATGTGTGTGTATGTGTGTGTGTCTATGTGTATGTGTGTATCTATGAGTGTATATGTGTTTATGTGTGTATGTGTCTATGTGTGTGTATGTGTTTATGTGTGTATGTGTATGCATGTATGTATGCATATCTATGTGTATGCATGTGTATGTGTGTGTATGCATCGTTATGTGTGTATGTGTCTATGTGTGTATGTGTTTGTGTATATGTGTGTGTATGTGTGTGTGTGTCTATGTGTATGTGTCGCTACGCGTCTATGAGTGTGTATGTGTTTATGTATGTGTATGTGTCTATGTGTGTATGTGTATGCATGTATGTATGCATAGGTTTGTGTATGTGTGTGTATGCATTATGTATGCATATGTGTGTGTATGCATTATGTATGTGTATGTATGCATATGCATTATGTATGCATGTATGTGTATGTGTGTGTATGTCTCTCTATGTGTGTGTGTATGCATATGTGTGTGTGTATGTGTGTATGTGTGTGTGTATATGTGTGTCTATGTGTGTATGCATGTGTATGTGTGTGAATGCATCATTATGTGTGTATGTGTCTATGTGTGTATGTGTGTGTGTGTGTATATGTGTGTGTATGTGTGTGCACGTTTGTGTGTATGTGTGTGTGTCTATGAGTGTGTATGTTTGGATGTGTGTGTGTATGAATGTGTGTCTATGAGTGTGTATGTTTGGATGTGTAAGTGTATATGTGTGTCTATGTGTGTATGCATGTGTATGTGTGTGAATGCATCATTATGTGTGTCTATGAGTGTGTATGTATATGTGTATATGTGTGTGTATATGTGTGTCTATGTGTGTGTGTATATGTGTGTCTATGTGTGTATGCATGTGTATGTGTGTGAATGCATCATTAGGGGTGTATGTGTCTATGTGTGTATGTGTGTGTATGTGTGTGCGTGTCTATGTGTATGTGTGTGTGTGTGTCTATGAGTGTGTATGTGTTTATGTGTGTGTATGTGTCTATGTGTGTGTATGTGTCTATGTGTGTATGTGTCTATGTGTGTATATATGCATATGTGTGTATGTGTGTGTATGCATTACGTATGCACTTGTGTGTGTATGGATTATGTATGTGTATCTATGTATATGCATTATGTATGTGTATGTATGCATGTGAATTATGCATGCATATGTGTGTGTATGCATGTAAGTATGTATGTATGTATGCACATGCATATGCATTATGTATGAATATGTGTGTGTATGCATGTAAGTATGTATGGATGTACGCATATGCATATGCATTATGTATGCATGTATGTGTATGTGGGTGCATGTCTCTCTCTATGTGTGTGTGTATGCATATATGTGTGTGTTAGTGTGTATGTGTGTGTGTATGTGTGTGTATGTGTGTGTGTATGTGTGTGTGTGTATGTGTCTGTGTATGTGTCTGTGTATGTGTCTGTGTATGTGTGTATGTGTGTGTATATGTATGTGTATATGTGTGTGCATGTGTATGCATTATGTGTGCATGTGTGTATGCAACCTTATTTGTGTATGTGTGTATATGTGTGTGTATTTGTTTGTATGTGTGTGTGTGTCTATGTGTATGTGTGTGTCTTTGTGTGTATATGTGTGTGTGTACATATGTATGTGTGTGTAAGTGTGTGTGTGTGCGCATACCTGTTTGCTGTTAGTTTGTGCGGCCCTCTCTCTCTCTCGTGCTCTCTCTCTCTCTCTCTCTCTCTCTCTCTCTCTCTCTCTCTCTCTCTCTCTTTCTCTCTCTCTCTCTCTCTCTCTCTCTCTCTCTCTCTCTCTCTCTCTCTCTCTCTGTCTCCGTCTCTTCTTGCTCGCGTCCAAGTCCCAGCACAAATGTGCCGGGAGAAATCAAATTTTTTTTTACATTCCAGAGCGTCGCATATGCGATGCTCTACAGTTTGCCAATGTCGCTCAGACCGTCGCTAGGCAGCGACGAAATTAGTGACGCTCTTTAATTAGCGAGAGGATCAGGAAGTAATCCTCAACCATGGCTTCTGGGGCAAGTGGTTAGCCCATCCCACTCCTAAGCGGGAGGTTGTGAGTTCAATTCCCAAGATTGGTATCTGATCCTAGTTGTGAAATCGGGCAAGATAGAGGGTGGCTCCTGATTCCGTGAGCACTTGGGAAGCGCTTGACCCTGGATGAGTCTGAAACCGGCCAAGAAGGAAGGCGCGTGCACATTTTGGCACCAGAGAGAGGTGGGCTAGATAGGTCCAAAATAGATCCAAGCACTAGGATTTGAGGGTAATGGTGGTGCTCAAACGTAGAAAAGGGCCTAGGTTAGATAGGATGGTCCACAAGTAAGCATTAAGGGCAATGCTCAATCTGAGGGGAAAGGACTGTCACATAATCCTAGTAGGAGATGGTTGAACCATGCCTTAAGAGAGAGGATTAGGAAGTAATCCTCAACCATGGCTTTTGGCGCAAGTGGTTAGCCCATCACACTCCTAACTGGGAGGGCGTGAGTTCAATTCCCAACAACCTCAATCCAATGTGATATGCCCTTGATGGAGTAATAATGTGTATGACAACTATGGAACTCTATGGATCTATTAAACCATGTAATAAATCTAAATTTGCTGAATGGGATATACAAGTATTTAGTTGCTTAATCACAAAATTACTCAATAGGATGTTATTAACTCGGATATGTACTGAATGGGATTTTAGTAAAAAGTCGTTGTAATCGGATATACCAGAAATGTCATGTGAACTAACTGATTGTTCGCATGTACTAGTAAATTTTTGATCTATTCAAAGAATGAGCACGAGAAGTGAAAGGATCGCCATTTGTGCATGATACTACTTTCTTGTAATGGTTTTTTCTTGATTGAAGCTATTATGGTAACCATAACTTCTATTTTGTTCTATTCGAGCATTCTAGCTCCTAGATCTTACTACATAGTATACTTTTATTGAAATTGCTTTGTTTTTTGTAAAGTTTATATGTTATTCGCTTCACAATTTCTTCTAATCGTGGTGCTCTAGATTAGTTTGTCTTGAAAACTTTGTGTGAAATTTTATGTGTTGCTTAATCCCAACAGATTTGATGATCCTACTAATCTTGTCTGTAATAAGACAAGAAATGAATGTCACATCGATCGAGTAAGTTTGGAAAAGTTTATTACACAAGGGCTCATGCTCGTATGTCTCAACTAAATGCATTAGATAATCTAGACAAGTGGCACATTACAGTAGAAGACCAAGATATTGAAGATATTGCTCTAGACCAGGAGGGTGAAGGAACGATTGCAGCCAAAGCAGGGCTAGTGAGAGGATATTTACTGAAGCTAATCCTCATAGTAGTGACTACAAGGACAAGAAATTGACTCCAGTTTGGCCCACTAAGGGGGACTAGTAGACAAAGATTTAGAGGATATCTTAAGCCAAAGAATATGGCACAAACACCACCTGACCCCAGGGTTAAGATAGCTAAATTTAGAGGAGGATCTAAAGAAGATGTGGATTGCCATATTGGTCAGTTTGAAATTAAATGGATAGCCAATGGCTATGCCGCTACCTTAGAAAGCAAGGCCATGATCTGGTTTAGCTAGTATGATATTCGGCACTTTGCAATCTATAATGCATAAATAACAGCCTTTTGCAAAGGTCTAGAAAAGAGAAGACTCTCACTTATGCGCTTAGAAAATTAAGAGCAATTAGGCAAAGGAATATGTTAGTGGAAGACTATGCACAGAATTTTGAATTTTAGTGGAAAGGCTATAGAGTGATGAGAGACCTACATATGAAATGTTAGCCAAGTATTTCTAGAAGGGATTAAGAAGTGGCTTGAGGAGTGTGGTAGCTCGCATAGATATAGTAGTTGGATTCAATGTATTAGTATGAGCTACGGTTAGAGTAGAAAAAAGATTCGAAGGAACAAAAGGTAAGTATGCTAATTTTGAGTCTGAAGATGGATTAGGGACAACATCAAACTCAGAAAATGATGCTATAGACACAGGTTGGGATAGCGAAATGGGGAATTTCAAATAAAAGAAAATCGTAAGAACAACGCTAAACATCTTAAAGAAGAAGACTTGATCAATAAATTTTAAAAGTTTGAATATTTGGTATCTCCACCAAAGGAGAAGAAATTATGTGACATTTGTGAAAAAGAGGGGCATAGTATGGCTCGGTGTTGGTATAATCTAAAGAATAGAGCGCAGCATTCAAGATATGAGAAGAGAAGTAAGAATGAAGTGGCAGTGAATCAGACAAAACTTGTTATATGATGAGAAGGTTAAAATCGAAAAAGACAAGAAAGACCTCCATGGTAAGAGCAATAAAATCAAGTTGCTAGACTAACAAGGATAATGTCATGTGCATATTGTTCTGCCCTAGATCATTGGATAAGGCCAAATTTTCCATTATGGGTAAAACATAGGGAAGAGAGAGGAGTGTCGGTGGCAAAGTATAATTAACCAAACCAACAAGATCAACCACGACCACAAAATCATCAGGCGGCTCAAGCTAATGTGATTTTTATTGAGTTAACAAATGCAAATCCCACAAAGCAGGGGAAGCTTTTACAAAGCCTAGATGGCATTACAGAAAAGGTTAATCACCCTCTCATCACCTTCGTGAGGGGACCACTTGGGTTTAAGCTTGTTATTGATCAAAAGGAGAACTTGATGATGCCTGAAGGGGGGGGGGGGGGGATTTCTTACAGTTAACAATCCTTTTGCCAAGGAGGAACAACGATTTCTCAATTGACCACTCCTTGGGGGAGTCACCAAAGTTGAGAGCACATCTTTTCCGCCAGATTCTCCATAGGACCTCTCTGATGGCATTCCAGAGAGTCGCGGAGCAGCCGATAACTTCTCCCAGTAGGGCCTGCTGCCAAGTGAGATGTTTCTGAAGTCTAATTTTCTTTCCAACCATCTGCCAGAGTCTGTTGGAGTTGGGGCAGGTAAAGAAGATGTGTGGAACATCTTCGATAGACCGGTGGCAGCGTTTGCACCAGGGAGGAATCCCACAAAGTTTGCTAGCCTTAAGGTTGGTCCAGATTCCATGATGAAGAATTTGCCATAAGAGGACATACTTTTTGATTTCTATGAGGGGGTGCCAGATAGCCATGAACTTCATGTCCCATCGAAGCCGCGTCCATGACAGGCACCACTTCTTGTTGAGGTTAACCTGATAGCCAATCGTTTCTTTGATGTTCGGGATTTTTGATAGGCTATTCCCATTGTGCCATTTGAGACCAAGCGAGATTGATGTGTCATGTCCCATGAGAAGGTGAGTTTTGTGTCGATCCCAGGCAAGACATCTGCTTTGCAAAGTGTTCCATTCTTCATATGAAATGTTTACGCTAGGGTCAATATCCTCGAAGTTGATCCAGCGGTTGGTGTCTTGTTTCCAAAGATGTTTCCATTTTTTGAAGCCTTTCTTCCATACCTTCTTGGCATTTTGAATGTTCCAAGATTCCACACTTCGGATGCCATGGATCGGAAACCAGATAGAGTCGTTTTGTCTAATACCAGCAGCCCACTTCGAGTCTTCACTAATTCTTGTGTAGCTTTTGACTTTATTCCAACTCTTCCATAGGGAGCACACGAGATTAGAGCCTTTGGGAAGACGGAGATCGGGGAAAACAACAAGTTCAAGATGTCGAGATTCTTCCAATTTGGGAAACCCATGAGAGCCAACTCGTTCTTGTTTCTGAAGATCAACTTGGCTCACGAGGCCTCCCCATTGTACCAAGCCTTAATCATCCATTTGGCTCCCAGTTTGTTAGCCATGCACCCAATGTCCAGGATACGAAGTCCCCCACTATCACTATGACTAATGCAGATGGACCATTTGATTTTAGGCACCCCCCTTCTATTGTGATCGCTCGTCCAAACTGGATAGTATTTGTAGAATCTAAGGTTATCTTTTGAAATGTCATGTGCCCCTTATTTTAATGATGAGGAGTTAGTTGACCATCATATTTACGGGGATGAAAGTGATCGATGGATGTTCCAACGTGGGTATCATCTTTCACAAAGCCATCTTGCTCCTTCGTGTTAGAGAAGATGAGTGAAATGAAAACGAGGTGTGGCCTAAAGGGTTCTGAAATTATTTTGTAATCTACAGAACTGCGGGTCTTTTCGTTTGGAGCCTTGACTCTCACAAATTGCGTCGCGGGCTTCTGATTTCTCCCATCTTCTCCAGAAAGTTCTTTTTCCGGAAACGTCCGGCAATTTCCACGCTCTTCTGGACTGGGCGGATGACTTCTCCATTTATACTCCAACGCCGTAATTGTCCACCATTCGTAAAGTTGTGAGTGAACCAACGCGTTTGCCTTTGCTGTATACAGGCTTCTAAGTATCTCGTGCGAAGTTCCCCTTTCTCTCATTTCAGTCACGCAGTTTGCTGTTCTTGAAAGCCATGGCTCTGACTCCCTTCCTTATCGGAGGTAGCGACATTTTCGACCCTTTCAACATAGATTCCCTCATCTTTGGTAGCCGATCCTCGGATCGCCCTTCCAGTTACGCCCGTGATGTGGCAGCCGTTGCGAATACGCAAGTCGACTGGAAGGAAACACCAGAAGCTCACATTTTCAAGGCCAACCTTCCTGGTACGTGTTTCGTCTGTGTAGCTTTCACAAGATTCAAACAGCTAAGGCTTTTCAATAGTGTGCATCGTCGTTGTGGCGATCTGAGAGACTCTTGCATCAATATATCTGAGTAGCAAGACATCTAAGTACGTCTTTTCTTTGTCGACGCAGGTCTGTCGAAGGATGAAGTGAAGGTGCAGGTAGAGGAAGGTCGGGTATTACAAATAAGTGGGGAGCGGAGGAAAGAAGAGGCTACGCAAGGAGAAAAGTGGCATCGCGTGGAGCGAGTTCATGGGTCGTTTCTACGCAGATTCCGTCTTCCCGAAAATGTCAAAGTGGAGGAGGTGAAGGCGGGAATGGAGAATGGAGTCCTAACTGTGACTGTTCCGAAGATGCAGAAGTCTTCCGCTAAAACGATTGACATCACATGCACTTAGAATGATCGAGGCAGTTAACTGGTGTATGTGGAAACCAATGATGTTTTGCAGGCTTTCTCTGTTGTTGTTATAGTTGATATTTAGCACACTGCAGGCTGGCTGAAACTCCATACTCCCATAGACCCTTACATTTGAATCTTCTGAATCCTGTTTTGATCCGAATATAGGATGAGTTTGGCGTGGCCACTCTCTGTGTAATGTGTACAGACGTGAATATACAATTGAAACTATCTTTTGTCACCAATATCAATTGTGCCATTGTACATGTACAAAGGGTGAAACATTAAATTTTGTGATACCGTGCTTGATGCAATGGCTGGTCATAAAATGTATAGTTTCTTGATGTTTTCTTTGGGTATAATCAGATTAAGGCTATTGAAGGGGATCATCATAAAATAGCTTTTATTACTGAATTTGGAGTCGGTTATGAGTTCTAGCCTAAAAAAATGGACCACTGTTCTTCAATTATGTGGCGTGTAAAGTATTTGAGCTTTATTTAGAAGACTTCATGAGAGTTTTTGTGGATGATTTTTTTGTCTTTGGTAAGCTCAGACAATCAGTTTAGTAGAAGAAGTTGAACATGATGAAGAGCAGGATTTTTTGGCTCTTAATCCACTTAGATAGGGGCACATAAAGGGGATGGGGTCCTAATTACAGGGATGAACGACCGTATGAGGTTTCACAAAGCCAAGAGTGGTCCTCCTCGAGGAGCTCTTGGTGGTGGGAGGCGGGGAGCCCGTACAAGGGCTAAAATTCCTGTGAAATTTAGGCCCTTGATCCGGTTGTGCCAAGTGCGAAGCTGACATGTTGGATGAGTGGTTCAGGTCATCCGATCGTTAAAAGTGGCTGTTTATATAACTAACTACCACCTTTCCAGATCGATTCTCATGCAATCCATGTGCCCCTTTCAACATAGATTCCCTCATCTTTGATAGCCGATCCTCGGATCGCCCTTCCAGTTACGCCTGTGATGTGGCAGCCGTTGCGAATACGCAAATCGACTGGAAGGAAACACCAGAAGCTCACATTTTCAAGGCCAACCTTCTTGGTACCTGTTTTTTTTTTTAATATAAAGGAAGTTCGGCATTAGCCTACTCTCCCGGACTTGAATTAAATAAAGAAAAGTACAAGAGAAAGAGACTAGTGCCCACGAGACCCCCCAAATCCCACAAAACAGGGGAAGCTTTTGCAGAGCTTAGACAAGTACTCCTTCAGGCATCATCAAGTACTCCTTTTGATCAATAACAAGCTTAAATCCAAGTGGGCCCCACATGAGGGTGATGAGAGAGTGATTAACCTTCCTGGTACGTGTTTTGTCTGTGTAGCTTTCACAAGATTCAAACAGCTAAGGCTTTTCAATCGTGTGCATCGTCGTTGTGGCGATCTGAGAGACTCGTGCATCGATATCTGAGTAGCAAGACATCTAAGTACGTCTTTTCTTTGTCGACGCAGGTCTGTCGAAGGATGAAGTGAAAGTGCAGGTAGAGGAAGGTCGGGTATTACAAATAAGTGGGGAGCGGAGGAAAGAAGAGACTACGCAAGCAGAAAAGTGGCATCGCGTCGAGCGAGTTCATGGGTCGTTTCTACGCAGATTCCGTCTTCCCGAAAATGTCAAAGTGGAGGAGGTGAAGGCGGGAATGGAGAATGGAGTCCTAACTGTGACTGTTCGGAAGATGCAGAAGCCTTCCGCTAAAACGATTGACATCACATGCAACTAGAAACCTTTCGTTATTAACGTGAATGATCGAGGCAGTTAACTGGTGTATGTGAAAACCAATGATGCTTTGCAGGCTTTCTTATAGTTGATATTTAGCACACTGCAGGCTGGCTGAATGTTGAATCTAGAAACGCCATACTCCC
The DNA here is from genome assembly GCA_020310875.1 of Ceratopteris richardii. Taxonomy (NCBI): domain Eukaryota; kingdom Viridiplantae; phylum Streptophyta; class Polypodiopsida; order Polypodiales; family Pteridaceae; genus Ceratopteris; species Ceratopteris richardii. The sequence continues at coordinate 112,236,864 of CM035425.1, read as the reverse complement.
ATGGACGCTTACATTTGAGTCTTCTGAATCCTGTTTTGATCCGAATATATAGGACGAGTTTGGCGTGGCCACTCTCTGTGTACAGACGTGAATATATAATTGAAACTATCTTTTGTCACCAATATCAATTGTACTATGCACGAAGTTTCGCAGTTTTTGTAATATTTTGAATCCGTGTCAACACGACTCGTTCTGATTCTGTCCGTCTGTCCTTAAGCCCGTTTTCTCCAGTCTCGGACTCCGAGCTAATGATGCCTGCCGTGACCTCTGATCTTGGTGGTTAAACGTCTGGTTCCTGTAATCTTAGACTTGAAACGAAGAGCACAATGTGGAACTATAAATATCTAAAGAGACTCTGGAAATTTTGATTTTTCCCATCCTTGCATGTATCTATATTTTCTTATGATAGGTTCCAATCACTATCTGTTAGAGGCTGTAACTTGCCAAAACTAAAGGCAATTGAAGTGATTTCACTTTGAGGTACTCAAGGAAGATAAATAAATAGAGTTTTTCAGGTCCTTAAATTGTTTTGGGATGATAAAAGATGTATTATTGAGCCAGCACAAACGAACTTTGTACTTATCTATGCAGACCTACAAAGGCAACATAGAAAAATAAAGAGTATAGAGTTTCTCTTCATTTTATGCAGGTTTTGAATGGCCATTTGGCTTTTCGAGCAAACACTAACAGTCATGACATTGCTATTGCCCCAAATGGACGTTTTGAATCTTTCATTTTGTGATCTGGTGATAAAAGTGAAGAGATCCTTGCTACATTCAAATGTTCTTGCCAATTCTTGAGCATATCTGCATTCAAAAATTGGATATGATCATCAATGGAACTTAGGACTTGCATTGGATTTTCGAGCATGGATAGCGAGGAAGGAAAGCAGTTGCACATTGTGATGAATTTATTGCCACATGCATGCTTAATAGCATGAATCGTTCAACCTTTGAGGAACCATTCTAGATATTCCTTGCGCATCTTTAAGAACATTAATAGAACATGAAGATTGATATCTTTTTTTTTTTAATCTAAATGATTAATACATATGAGAATATGAAGTATTTTCTTAATAGAGTATGCAAAATTTGTATATGTTACCAAAGATTGGTAAATATAATACTTTTTTTAAAGACATTGAGAATTATCTCAAGAAATGACTATAATAATGGATGGAAAATTGGCTCAATCAATTGACAGTTTTTGGCATTTGGATGGAGAATTTGCTCAATCAGTTGACAGAGCTTTTGGAATTGGGATGGAGAATTCTCACAACCAATAGATAGTTTTTGCCATTGGCAATTACCTCACCCTATTCGAATTATCTTTTTTGCATGCACATGCATGAAAAAGAAAGCTATCTGACCAGGTTAACTAAATGAGGATGGGGTTGACAGTCATCTCAAAGCATTAACACTTCATTTTCAAAACCTCCACTAAGATATTCAAAGAAAACAAGAATACCAAAGAAGTAAAGAGGTTTTGAAACCTTGTAACTAAGAAAATTTCTTAGAGCCTTGGACTTTACTTATAGGATTATAACTAAGATTTAGAGCAGTATATGTATATGTCCCCGAGAGGAAATGAAGTATGAAGAGAAAATTTATGTGGATTATGGCAACTTCATTAGACATTGGAACCCAAATATAAATCCAAATTATATCTACACTATAGGATTTCTAAAGGAAATGACAAGGCTTTGCCATAAGCATTGTGCATGAGAAATTGTATAAGTTTGTGAGGTTTTATAGAGGATTTTTGTATTTTATAAACCTTCGGTGTAAATATCTTATGACTACATCCAACCATGTGAAGGTTTGAGAACCTTCAAGGGAGTCTCATCATATGAATATGAGACTAGTTTTACAAATATGAACTACTAGTGAGCTTTTCACTAAGGAGAGTACTCGAAGACAGAAAATTGAGAGACACACATAGATCAACCTTGGTCGCTCTATCCCACCATAGTGACCATCTTTATAGATCATGGGCTCCTAGCTAAGAGCTCTCTCATCCATTCTTTTCCCAAATCACCTTTCCTATATAAAGAGTGGTTCATGATGCAGCACTTGCCAACCACACATCCACGGTCCTAATCTTCTTCTCGAGGTTAATGTAATATTTCCTTTCCCTTAGTTCCATTTTTTCCTCAATATGGCAATGGAAGGCATTTGGTAAAGTTTCTATACTCGTCACTACAATAGGCCCCTATTGCACAATACAATGTATGTAACCATGTATGTGTGTTCTTTTCTCATATCCTTCCCCTTAAGAAGAGTCTTGAGACGTCAGAACAAAAAGTGGAAACCCATCTTGTACGTGTCTACTATCTCAATCCAATGTTATATGCCCTTGATGGAGTAATAATGTGTATGACAACTATGGAACTCTATGGATCTATTAAACCATGTAATAAATATAAGTCTTTTGAATGGGATATACAAGTATTTAGTTGCTTAATAATAAAATTATGCAGTAGGATGTTACTAACTCGGATATGTACTGAATGGGATTTTAGTAAAAAAAGTGGTTGAAATCGGATATACCAGAAATGTCAAGTGAACTAACTGATTATTTGTGTGTACTAGTAAGTCTTTGGTCTATTTAAAGAATGAGCGCAAGGAGTGAAAGGATTTCCATTTGTACATGATGCTACTTTCTTGTAATGGTTTTTTCTTGATTGAAGCTATTATAGTAACCATAAATTCTATTTTGTTCTATTTCAGCATCGTAACTCCTAGACCTTACTACATAGTATACTTTTATTCAAATTGCTCAGTTTTCTGTAAAGGTTGTATGTGATTTCATTTAGATTATCTTCTAATCCTGCTGCTCTGGATAAGCGTGTCTTGAAAAATTTGTGTGATATTTTATGTGTTGCTTAACCCCAACACATTTGATGATCCTACTAATCTTGTTTGTAATAAGACAAGAAATGAATGTTACATCGATGGAGTATATTTGGAGAAGTTTATTACACAAGGGCTCATGCTCCTATATCTCAATTCGATACATTAGATAATTTGGACAAGTGGCACATTACAGTGCAAGACCAAGATATTGAAGAAATTGCTCTAGACCAAGAGGGTGTAGGAACGATTGCGGCCAAAGCAGGGTTGGTGGGAGGATATTTAAGGAAGCTAATCCTCATAGGAGGAACCATAAGGACAAGAAAGTGACTCGAGTTTGTCCCACTAAGGGGGAGTAGTAGATAAAGATTTAGAGGATATCCTAAGCCAAAGAATATGGCATAAACACCACCTAATCCCACGGTCAAGATAGCTAAATTAAGAGGAGGATCTAAAGGCCATGTGGCTGAGTTTGAAATTAAGTGAACAACAAATGGCTATGCCACATTCACTACAAGAAATAGGGGGGCGTAGTGACGCCCCGGAATAAATAAAAACGAGCACCGTCGCTTATGGGATGCTAGCGTCGCATAAGCGACAATGCTATTTTTGGATTTTTTTTACGGGCATTCGTCGCATAAGCGATGCCTTCATTGCTTATGTGACGCTAAATGAGTGCATCGCAAATAGCGTCGCTAACTAGCGATGTTATTTGTGACGTTGGCAAACTGGAGAGCATCGCATATGCGATGGTCTAGAATGTAAAAAAAAATTCGATTTCTCCCGACACATTTGTGCCAGGATTTGGACGCGAGAGCAAGAAGAGACCGAGAGAGAGAGAGAGAGAGAGAGAGAGAGAGAGAGAGAGAGAGAGAGAGAGAGAGAGAGAGAGAGAGAGATAGAGAGAGAGAGAGAGAGAGAGAGAGAGAGAGAGGGAGAGAGAGAGAGACCCATCTCATTGAAGCAAGGTATGTGCACACACACTTACACACACATACATATGCATACACATACACATATACACACATAGACACACACATACATAGACACACACACACACATACACACAAATACACACACATATACACGCATACACACATAATGTTGCATACACACATGCACACATAATGCATACACATGCACACACATATACACATACATATACACACACATACACACATATACACATACACACACATACACACACACATACACCACACATACACACTCACATACACACACCCATACACACATACACACACATATATGCATACACACACATAGATAGACACGCACACACATACACATACATGCATACATATGCATACATAATGCATATGCATACATACATACTTACATGCATACACACACATATGCATACATAATACACATGCATGCATACACATACATAATGCATATGCATACATAATGCACATGCATACATACACATACATAATGCATACACACACATATGCATACATAATGCATACACACAGATATACACACATATGCATACATGCATGCATACACATACACACATAGACACATACACACACATACACACATACACACACATTAACACATACACACTCATAGACAAACACACATACACATAGATGTGCACACACATACACACACATATACACACACACATACACACATACACACATAATGATGCATTCATACACATACACATGCATACACACATACACACACACATACACACATACACACACATATGCGCATACACACACATAGAGAGACATACACACACATACACATACATGCATACATAATGCATATGCATACATACATACTTACATGCATACATATACACATACATAATGCATACACACACATATGCATACATAATGCATACACACGCATACACACACCTATGCATACATACATCCATACACATACACACATAGGTGCATACACACACATAGACACATACACACACATAAACACATACACACTCATAGACGTGTAGTGACACATACACATAGACACACACACATACACACACACATATACACACACACATACACGCATAGACACATACACACATAATGATGCATACACACACATACACATGCATACACATACATACGCATACATACATGCATACACATACACACATATACACATACACACACATAGACACATACACACACATAAACACATACACACTCATAGATACACACACATACACATAGACACACACACATACACACACACATACACACATAGACACATACACACAAAATGATGCATACACACAGATACACATGCATACACACATATAGACACATATACACACACATACACACACATATATGCATATACACACAAATAGACAGACATACACACACATACATATAGATGCATACATATGCATACATGCATACATATGCATACATGCATACATACATACTTACATGCATACATAATGCACATGCATACATACACATACATAATGCATACACACACATATGCATACAAAATGCATACACACACATACACACACATATGCATACATACATGCATACACATACACACATAGACACATACACACACATAGACACATACACACACATAAACACATACACACTCAGTAGACACATACACACACATAAACACATAGACACATAAACACATAAACGAAGTATGAAGAGAAAATTTAAGTGGATTATGGCAGCTTCATTAGACATTGGAACCCAAATATAAATCCAAATTATATATACACTATAGGGTTTCTAAAGGAAATGACATAAGGCTTCGCCATAAGCATTGTGCATGAGAAATTGTATAAGTTTGTGAGGTTTTATAGAGGGTTTTTCTATTTTATACACCTTTGGTGTAAATATCTTATGACCACATCCAACCATGTGAAGGTTTGAGAACCTTCAAGGGCGTCTCATCATATGAATATGAGACTAGTTTTACAAACATGAACTACCATTGAGCTTTTCGCTAAGGAGAGTACTCGAAGAGAGAAAACTGAGAGACACACATAGATCAACCTTGGTTGCTCTATCCCACCATAGTGACCATCTTTATAGATCATGGGCTCCCACCTAAGAGCTCTCTCATCCATTCTTTTCCCAAATCACCTTTCCTATATAAAGAGTGGTTCATGATGCAGCACTTGCCAACCACACATCCACAGTCCTAATCTTCTTCTTGAGGTTAATGTAATATTTCCTTTCCCTTAGTTCCATTTTTTCCTCAATATGGTAGTGGAAGGCATTTGGTAAAATTTCTATACTCGTCACTACAATTAATAGGCCCCTATTGCACAATACAATGTATGTAACCATGGACACTCCGCGATTCAAGCTTTGATCCACGATGACACTCCACGATTGACGCGTGCTCCACGACGGACACTCCACGACTGACAACTCCGCGACTGACACTCCACGACTGACGCGCGCTCCACGACGGACACTCCACGACTGACAACTCCGCGATTGAGCTTCCCCGCGATTCACACTCCGCGATTTCTGCCCATGATTGACAGCTTCTCCACCTGTGACCCGCTGCTCGACGATTGACACTCCACGATTGACAGGTTCCCCGCGATGGACACTCCGCGATTGACGCCTTGCTCCTCATTTGGCCCGTTGGAAGTTGGTTTTTTAAAATAAAAGAAAAAAAGCGCTAGCCGATTGATGGTTTTCTACTGCCCGATTGATGGTTTCACGATCGACGGTTTTCCCCGATTGATGGTTTCACGATCGACGGTTTTCCCCGATTGATGGTTTCCTTCCACGATCAACGGTTTTCCTTGCACGATAGACGGGTTTTCTTCTTTCAATAAAAGCAGATTTGAAAAGCGGTTGGTTATGCCCCTTTCGTTAAAAGAAACTAAGGCTTTCTTTTCGAGGCCTCTAGTGAAGTTTGTTTGCATTAAAGGAACTTTCGAAAGCCTTTGTAATAAATAGTGGAGTATCCGTCGTGGAGTGGGTGTAAGCTCAATGCAGTTGACATCTTCTCTAAAACTCTGAGTTTGTTCATCAAAAAAGAAAAAGATCTTCATTCTCGGGGTGTCCCTCTTTTGTCATGGATTTGGCGACCCCCTCTAAGTTGTGAGAAGTAACCTGGCCCGTCCTCCCGGGGAGACCGATAACCTGGCCTATTCAGATGGTCCCCTGATTTTACTCCCGACAAATCGAAATCGCTTCGGTACCCTCTCTGGGTTGAGCTCCCTAACCTACCATACTTCTTGTACAACTTCGTGTGGGACATCGTTTCTCCTATCGACAAGCCGTTGGCCTCACGCGAGGACATTGGTGGTCTCATTTATGAAGGTGCAAGACACTCGTTCAACGCTCGGTGGCACCCTCAAATCTGTGTCGAGGCTGACCTCAGTATGCCACTTCCATCGAAGATCAAACTGGACTTGGGCGAAGGGGATGTATGGGAGCAAGACATCAGTTACAAAAACCTTCCCAACGCGTGCTTTCGTTGTGGCCAACAAGGTCACAGGATTAAAGATTTCCCTTTGAGACGAAAAAGCAAGCGAAATCAAGAAACCCCCAAAACTGCTCAAGATAGCAATGGAGCATTGAATCACTCGACGAAAGTAGAGGAATTCAAGGGCCCCCTTAATCCAGAAGCTGATGCAGACGGGTTCATCGAAGTCAGAAGAAGAAGGAAAAGAAGCCCTAGGGCAACTTCTGAGCGAAACAACATGTCAGTTATCCCCTCCAGCAACTTGTATTGCAATCTGGAAAAGGACATCAATGAGTTTGACTACCCAGGTGGGAACCAACTTGAGGTGGACATCGACGTCAAAGGCCTAGAGATCCTTGACAGTAAAGAAACCTTGCAGGAGGGTTACACTACAAGCAAAGAAGACGGCTTTACTACTAGCAACGAAGATAACATGGATAGTGAAAGCTCCATCATCGGATCGACTATTCCGGAAACAGAGCTGAAAACGGTGCCCAGTTCTTCCCAGCAGGAGGCATCCGGCAAAGGAAAACAACCTATGGAGTTACCGTGGAAAAGCCCCCACAAGAACCTATTGCTAACTCGGGATCCGATCCGAGCGAAAAAGAAAGATGAATCCAAGAAAAGAAAGGACAAAGCTCCCTCCCGCAAAGAGGGCTCACTACGACAATGATCATCATCTCGTTAAATGCTAGAGGGCTAACCGACCCCTCAAGAGCGATCATCATTGGTCAATGGCGTCGTGACATTAGCCTAAACCCAAATTTTATATGTATTCAAGAGATTAAAATTGATGGAGAAGACCTCCAGAAACGGCTTAGACATGTCTCCTCGACCCATGTTTGGATTTCAACGGCGCATCAGCGGGGGTCCGGTGGAACAGTAATCGGTATTAATCAACTCTGGTTTGAAAAGCTTGAGAACTCCATTGAAGATGAACGTCATCGATGGATTGCTGTTTCTTTCGGTGCTCCCTTTTGTTTTACTTTAGTTTCTTTGTATGCCCCTAATGGGGAGTTAGAGAGACTTAACACTTGGGCCTCCTTGGACTCGCTCCCCCACAACGTGCTTATTTGTGGTGACTTCAACATGGTAGAGGACCCTATGGACAGATGGTTGGGCAGGGGTAGGGTCATCGATAGTCGGGAGAAAGAAACGTGGGACAAAACTAAACTACACTTGGATTTGGTCGAATTCAAAGACTCGAATGGTTTTTCTTGGTCAAATCTCCAAGCAGCCGAGGACCTGAGGAAAGCTAGACTTGATAGATGCTACATTTCTCAGAGTTTTACTCATCAGTGGGCCACCCTTCCCTCTCGCAACGCACCGACCTCACCATCTCTGATCACTACCCGATCGTCATCACTTTTCAACCCCCCACCAAGATCCGTAAGGCTCCTTGGTTCCACACCAGTGTGCCCTCCTTCTCTCTCCCCTTCGTCCATCAAGAAATTTCTGATGTGTGGAAGGAGGCATTCGCCTCTGGCTTGTCCCCAGCCAAGTGTTGGAGAAGTGCGGTCGATAAGTCACGACAGATCATGATTAGATCCAAGAAGATGCTAGAGACTGTGCGGCGGGCTCGTAGAGAAGCTCTATATCATAGACTCTGGCCGCTCGAGGAGGAAGTGAACAAAGGAAAATCTCAAGCCCAGAAAGGACTTCGAAAAATCAGAGCGCTGTTGAGATACGAGGAAGCGATACAAAGGAAAAATTTGCAAATTTTATTCAAGGAGTGGTGGGCTGGCAAAGCCGACAAACCCACCAAAGAGATGTGCTGTATCCTCAAAAGGAAACACAACAGAGAATCGATCCCCTTATTGCTAGACGCAAATGGAAATGTATGCAATACGGAAGAAGATAATTTTGGGATCATTGAAGGGCACTTCACGAGACTCCTGGGGACCTCAAACCCCCTCTCCCACCATAGAAGGGACTGTATGGCAGCCATATCTAGGGTTTCCCCCCACAGGATACCACTCAACCTTCACTCTCTGCTTCATGCCTCTATCTGTGAAGCCGAAATCATTGAGGTCATTGATGCCCTCCCTTCAGGTAAAAGCCCGGGACCCGACGGGCTCACTAATGAGTTCTTTAAATCCTTCAAGTTGGTGGTTGCCACCCCTCTTCGTTTGGTTTGGCAAGAGGCACTCAAGTTTGGCGCGCTTCCTTCCTGTCTCAACAATGGCATTATCAAGTTAGTACACAAAATAGGGGAAAAGAACAGAATAGAGAACTGGCGTCCCATTACAATGCTCCAAAAAGGATACAAGATCATCGCCAAAGTCATTGCCAACAGAATCTCTTGCCACTTGAGAGCGTGGTTAAGCGAGGACCAAAAAGGTTTCATCAAAGGCAGGTCAATTTTGGAAACCATTATAGATATCTGGGAAGGTCTTGAATTTGCAAATGAGTCTAAACAAGAAGTAGTATTCCTCAAGATCGACTTTGATAAAGCCTACGACAGGCTAGAATGGGACTATATTCTACAGTCGCTACAAGATCTTGGATGTAGTCAGAAATTCACCAAGATGATCGCGACCCTTCTCGGAAACGCATCGACCCAAATTAACATTAATGGAAAACTTTCAAAGGTGATCAAACTTAGAAGATCTATCAGACAAGGGTGCCCATTGGCTCCCCTTCTCTTTGCCATTGCCACGGAAGGGCTTAGCAGGCTGGTGGAGCATCAGGTGGAAGCTGGTAACATTAAAGGCCTTCGTTTGCCGCATGACCACAGTCAGATCACCATGAGACTTTTTGCCGATGATATGAACGCTTTTGTTCACAATGATAGTACCAGCGTGGAGACGTTCTGGAAGTGTCTTGCTACTTTTTGTGAAGCCTCTAGATCCTTAATCAACCACTCTAAGACCGCCTTTAGAGCTATTGGTGGGTCACAGCCCGACCTTCTCATTGATCATGGCTGTCAAATCATTCCGCAGGGCCAAATTTTTCGGCTTCTTTGGATTCCCTTGGGGTTTGGCGTCTCTATGGAACAGCCGTGGAACTAGGTGCTTGCCAAACTCGAAAACAAGCTTAACTATTGGAGAGGTATGCAAATCAATCTTGCTGGTCGTGCTATGGTTATCAACACGTTCCTCTTATCATCTACCATTTATTTCCTTTCTTGTTGGAGACCGAAAGAGCAAGATATGTCCAAACTGGATAGTATTTGTAGAAACTTCCTTTGGACGGGCGACCACAATAGGAGGGGGGTGCCTAAAATCAAATGGTCCATCTGCACCAGCCATACAGATAGTGGGGGACTTGGTATCTTGGACATTGGGTGCTTGGCTAACAAACTGTCGGCCAAATGGATGATTAAGGCTTGGTGCAACGGGGAGGCCTCGTGGGCCAAGTTGATCTTCAGAAACAAGAATGAGTTGGCGCTCATGGGTTTCCCAAATTGGAAGAATCTTGACATCTTGACCTTGCTGTTTTTCGCGATCCCCGTCGTCCCGAAAGGCTCTAATCTGGTGTGCTCCCTTTGGAAGAGTTGGAATAAAGTCAAAAGCTTCACAAGAATAAGTGAAGACTGGAAGTGGGCTGCCGGTATCAGACAAAATGACTCTTTCTGGTTTCCGATCCATGGCATCCGGAGTGTGGAATCTTGGAACATTCAAAATGCCAAGAAGCTATGGAACAAAGGCTTCAAAAAATGGAAACATCTTTGGAAACAAGACACCAACCGCTGGATGAACTTTGAGGATATTGACCCTAGCATCAACATTTCGCATGAAGAATGGAACACTTTGCAAAGCAGATGTCTCGCCTAGGACCGACACAAAGTTTGCCTTCTCATGGGACACGACATGTCGAGCTCGCTTGGTCTCAAATGGCACAATGGGAATAGCCTATCAAAAATCCCGAACATCAAAGAAACGATCGACTATCATGTTAACCTCAACAAAAAGTGGTGCCTGTCATGGACGCGGCTTCGGTGGGACATGAAGTTCATGGCTATCTGGCACCCCCTCATAGAAATCAAAAAGTCTGTCCTCTTATGGCAAATTCTTCATCATGGAATCTGGACCAACCTTAAGGCTAGCAAAATTTGTGGGATCCCTCCCTGTTGCAAACGCTGCTACCGGTCTATCGAAGATGTTTCACACATCTTCTTTACTTGCCCCAACTCCAACAGACTCTGGCAGGTGGTTGGAAAGAGAATTAGACTTCAAAAACGTCTCAGTTGGCAGCAAGCCCTCCTGGGAGAAGCGATCGGCTGCTCCGCGACTCTCTGGAATGCCATCAGAGGGGAGGTCCTATGGAAAATCTGGCGCGAAAGATGTGCTTTCAACATCGGTGACTCCCCCAAGGAGTGATCAATTGAGAAATCGCTGTTCCTCCTTGGCAAGAGGATTGTCAACTGTAAAAAATCCCCCCCCTTTAGGCATCATCAAGTACTCCTTTTGATCGATAACAAGCTTAAACCCAAGTGGGCCCCACATGAGGGTGATGAGAGGGTAATTAACCTTCTTTGTAATGTCATCTAAGCTCTGTAAAAGCTTCCCCTGCTTTGTGGGATTTGGGGGGTCCCGTGGGCACTAGTCCCCTTCTCTTGTACTTTTCTTTATTTAATTCAAGTCCGGGAGAGTAGGCTAATGCCAAACTTCCTTTATATTAAAAAAAAATGTATGTAACCATGTATGTGTGTTCTTTTCCCATATCCTTCCCCTTAAGAAGAGTCTTGAGACGTCAGAACAAAAAGTGGAAATCCACCTTGTACATGTCTACTATCTCAATCCAATGTTATATGCACTTGATGGAGTAATAATGTGTATGACAACTATGGAACTCTATGGATCTATTAAACCATGTAATAAATCTAAGTCTTTTGAATGGGATATACAAGTATTTAGTTGCTTAATAATAAAATTACGCAGTAGGATGTTACTAACTCAGATATGTACTGAATGGGATTTTAGTAAAAAAAGTGGTTGAAATCGGATATACCAGAAATGTCATATGAACTATACGATTATTTGCGTGTACTAGTAAATTTTTGGTCTATTTAAAGAATGAGCTCGAGGAGTGAAATGATCGCCATTTGTACATGATGCTACTTTCTTGTAATGGTTTTTTCTTGATTGAAGCTCTTATGATAACCATAAATTCTATTTTGTTCTATTTCAGCATCGTAACTCCTAGATCTTACTACATAGTATACTTTTATTCGCATTGCTCAGTTTTCTGTAAAGTTTGTATGTGATTTGATTTAGATTATCTTCTAATCATGCTGCTCTGGATTAGCGTGTCTTGAGAACTTTGTGTGAAATTTTATGTGTTGCTTAACCCCAACACATTAATAGAACATGAAGATTGATATCTTTTTTTTTTTTAATCTAAATGATTAATACATATGAGAATATGAAGTATTTTCTTAATAAGAGTATGCAAAATTTGTATATGTTACCAAAGATTGGTAAATATAATACTCTCTTTAAAGACATTGAGAATTATCTCAAGAAATGACTATAATTATGGATGGAAAATTGGCTCAATCAATTGACAGTTTTTGGCATTCGGATGGAGAATTCGCTCAATCAGTTGACAGAGCTTTTGGCATTGGGATGGAGAATTCTCACAACCAATAGACATTTTTTGCCATTGGCAATTACCTCACCCTATTCGAATTATCTTTTTTGCATGCACATGCATGAAAAAGAAAGCTATCTGACCAGGTTAACTAAATGAGGATGGGGTTGACACTCATCTCAAAGCATTAACACTTCATTTTCAAAACCTTCACTAAGATACTCAAAGAAAACAAGAATACCAAAGAAATAAAGAGGTTTTGAAACCTTGTAACTAAGAAAATTTCTTAGAGCCTTGGACTTTAATTATAGGATTATAACTAAGATTTAGAGCGGTATATGTATATGTACTCGAGAGGAAACGAAGTATGAAAAGAAAAATTATGTGGCTATACATTAGATTATGGCAACTTCATTAGACTTCATTATACTATAGGATTTCTAAAGGAAATGACATAAGGCTTCACCATAAGTATTGTGCATGAGAAATTGTATAACTTTGTGAGGTTTTATAGAAGAGTTTTGTATTTTATACACCTTCGGTGTAAATATTTTATGACCACAGCCAACCGTGTGAAGGTTTAAAAACCTTCAAGGGAGTCTCATCATATGAATATGAGGCTATGGAGTGACTTCTTTTTACAAACATGAACTACCATTGAGCTTTTCACTAAGGAGAGTAGTGGAAGAGAGAAAATTGAGCGACCATCTTTATAGATCATGGGCTCCCACCTAAGAGCTCTCTCATCTGTTCTTTTCCCAATCACCTTTCCTATATAAACAGTGGTTCATGATGCAACACTTGCCAACCACCTATCCACGGTCCTAAGTTAATGTAATAGTTCCTTTCCCTTAGTTCCAGTTTTTCCTCAATATGGCATTGGAAGGCATTTGGTAAAGTTTGTATACTCCTCACTCCCATTGGCCGCTATTGCCATATCCTTCCCCTTAAGAAGACTCTTGAGACGTCAAAACAAAAAGTGGAAATCCATCTTGTAAGTGTCTACTACCTCCCATCTCATACACCTAGCTTACATACTCACATAAAATCAACCTCGTTCAAATGACCTCAATCCAATGTCATATGCCCTTGATGGAGTAATAATGTGTATGAAAACTATGGAAGGCTCTATGGAGCTATTAAACCATGTAATGAATCTAAGTTTGCTGAATGGGTAGGATGTTACGTGGTAGGATTTTAGTAAAAAAGTGCTTGTAATCAGATATACCAGAAATGTCTATTAAAAGAATGAGCGCGAGGTGTGAAAGGATCGCCATTTGTAAAGGATGCTACTTTCTTGTAATGGTTTTTTCTTGTAATGCTACTTTCTTGTTAATTCTATTTTGTTCTCTTCTAGCATCGTAACTCTGTTCTATTTTGATCTTACTTCATAGTATACTTTTATTCAAATTGCTCTGTTTTTCTTTAATTTTGTATGTGATTCGATGAATTTCTTCTAACTGTGCTGCTCCAGATTAGTGTGTCTTGAAAACTTTGTGTGGAATTTTATGTGTTTCTTAACCCTAACACATTTGATGATCCTACTAATCTTGTCTGTACTAAGACATGAAATGGATGTCACAACGATTGAGTAAGTTTGGAAAAGTTTGTTACACAAGGGCTCATGCTCGTATGTCTCAATTAGATGCATTAGATAATTTGAACAAATGGCACATTACAATCGAAGACCAAGATATTGAAGAAATTCCTCTAGACCAAGACGGTGAAGGAACGAGTGCAGCCAAAGCAGGGCTGGTGGGAGGATATTTAAGGAAGCTAATACTCATAGGAGGCACTACATGGACAAGAAGGTGAACCCAATTTCGCCCACTAAGGGGACTAGTAGACAAAGATCTAGAGGATATCCTAAGCCAAAGAATATGGCCCAAACACCACCTAATCCATGGACCAAGATAGCTAGATTTAGAGGAGGATCTAAAGTAGATGCAGATTACCATGTTGCTCAATTTGAAATTAAGTGGATAGCCAATGGCTATGCCACTTTGTATGGTGATGGGAGGAAATTGCAACAATTTGTGGCTAACTTAGAAAGTAAGGCCATGACCTAGTTTAGCCAGTATGACATTCGACACTTTGCAAACTATAATGCATTAAAAATAGCATTTTGAAAAGGTCTAGGAAAGAGAAGACTCTGACTTATGCGCTTAGAAAATTAAGAGCAATCACGCAAAGGAATATATTAGTGGAAGACTATGCACAAAATTTTGAATTTTAGTGGAAAGGCTATAGGGCAATGAGAGACCTACATATGAAATGTTAGCCGAGTATTTCTTGAAGGGAGTAAGAAGCAACCGGAGGAATGTTAGCCGAGTATTTCTAAAGGAAATGACATAAGGCTTCGTGTAATAAAATAAGTTTGTGATCTACAGATCCGATTGGTTCAGATAGATCTGAAATCGGACTCCGTTTGGTCATTCGTTTGTGTGGCCAAAGATCTCGAGTCTAGACTTACTGGTAGGTCATTTACTCTTGTAACCAAGTAATCCACTTAGCATAATGGTTAAGACTCAAGGGTGTGAAGGAAGAGGTCATGGGTTCAATCCCCATGGGGTGCATGGGAAGATTGTTTTGCCCAAAGAGCTCTAGAACCTTCTAGAAGCATCCAATGGAGTTAACTCTGGCTAACTGGGACACTTGGTGCACATGTAGTTACATGGCTAACACTTGGATGGTTAGTATCCGCCTGCCCATGCAGGCAGTCCCTTGGAGAGAGCTATATATAGAGGCATATGGTTGGGAGGAGAGTCATTCATTCAAGAGCAATTCCAGTCCTTACGCTGTTGCATTGGTATCAGAGCATTCTCTCCATAGCTCTCTCTTTCATCATCTTGCTCATCAATTTTGTGTGTGCATAAGCCCTTCTACGACGTAGATGACTGCTCGTGGCTGATCAGAGAAGTCCGTGCTGAATTCGTGCTAGTGGCGACAGCCTTTAGCTAAGGAGTTTAGCAAAAGATAGTGTAAATTTCTACTGTGTGCCCGCGGGTGATCGAACACAGAACCTCTGGTTTGAAGCGCAGTCGCCTATCCGCGAAGTACATAGGCGATCATGACCTTGGATTCGCGTGGAAGTCAATTCGTGCTGTATACAACTTCAATAAGGAGCAAAAGAAAGAGACAAGAAGAACAACTCTGCTGTGCGATCGGCGGATTCCATCTCTGCACCTTCCTGAGGAGAAGAAGCTTCCTTAACCATATCTCCAAGCTTTGTTCGTGGCGACTTATGGGCGGCAGTTCTACTTGTTATTACTTTGGTGCTGAAGAAGATTAGCAACGAGGAAAACAAAAGTTTTCAGGCTGCACGGTCCGGGATTCGAACTCGGTTGGCAGATCTGAGAACCATTTGTTGTAGCCAAGGCGCTCAACTCCATTTTGCGCTCGTTATCGGCAACGACTAATATTAATCTGCAGAGCGCGCTGAAGATCAGAGCCCAACTGTTGCAACCTGAAACCCGAGGAGCACTCTTCTTTAGCCAAAGAAACAAGCAAGGACAATTAAAGTTTGAGCAAAGCCTGAAGGAAGTGGAGCTGTGGAGTGAAGATCCAGAGGCCTATGTTTGTCATAATTCTAGCACTTTCGGCTAGAATCAAGTCGACCTCGACGGACCAAATCATCAGGGAAGATTTCTTGTGATATTCTTGCATAGCTCTTTTGATTTTGTTGCACACACTACCTGCGTTAAGAATACTAAGTTAGTTTAATAACGCTCTGTGTGCGATGGAGGGGACTTCTAGCCACGTCTCGCTTACAAGTACTACTAGTGCGTCCATGTATGTTTCCATTCCTATGTTACTAACATCCTCATTCATGACTAGACCACCAATAGTTGCACGTGCATTGCATTCATTTGCACCTATGGTTTCAAATACTAGTCATGCGTCTGATGCATCTAGAATAGAATCAACGATTGTAGCATTAGACGTTGAGCATTCTGCGAGAAAAGGGGAAACAAACACTACTTTAAACGAGGGGAAAGATATGGAAAGTAGGATGTTGCTAGTTGAGCAAAGACTTGGACGGTTGTCCAGTATTCTGGATGAGGTTGCGGTACTCCGTCAATCTATTGATGGAGCAAGATCACCTTAAGGCCATTCTGAACTTACTTCAGACGCCTAGGGATATCAGTAAGGCTACTTTGGGTAGTCACACAGATACGATCGCAACTTCTCCAATGTCTATTAGGATGGAAAAGGATAAGGGATTATCCTCTCCCCAGATAGACATGTTTCCCCTAGGAAGTATGAGCCATCTTAGTTTGATATCTTCTACTCCTTTGTTTGCCACTTCGGTAGGGATGTCAGAAAGCCATAACTGCCCCGTGGATCTTTCCTTGGGAAAGGAGATCCGTCCTCCTTATTTCTTTGGAGAGGATAAGGATAGGAACAAAGATGCGGTTTTGACTTTCTTGGAGAAATGGAATGATTTCCATGAACTCAAACATACCCCCGATCATGTGAGAGTAGTAGAAGCGAGTTTTTCACTAGGACCCAAAGCTTATACTTGGTGGATGAGTCTCTCTGAGACTCACAAGAAACCTACTACCTGGGTTGAATTTTCTCACCTTTTCTAAAAAGAGTTTCTCCCCGAGAATGAGGAGGAACGCAATTGGGAGGCGCGGGATAAAATTCAACAGAAAGGTAGACCGTTATCAGTGTATACTTTAGAATACCGAGATGTTATTCTGAAATTAAAGAACTTAGATGACTTTCATCGTCTTCGCGGTTTTGTCAGAGGACTTAACCAGCGAATTCGAAATGAAGTCAAAAGGCATGCACCTAAATCCCTCGAAGAGGCGATTAAGGTTGCCCAGATTTATGAGGATAACTCACGTCTGGATGTCCCGCAAGAAAGTAGTTATTCCTAGAAGAATAACTTTAAGCGCAAGGGCAAAGGGGCAAGATCAAATGAAAGGATGACTAAAAAACCTCGTGTTTTTAGACACGTCCTTTCTCTAGAAGATCATGATAAAGCGCAAAAAGAAAATTTGTGCTTTAAGTGTCTCAAGCCAGGACATCGTAGTCATGCTTGTCCAATTGGAAGAGAAAGTAAGGGAAAGGATAAGCAACAAATACATCTGATTCAAACTTTGGACATGGATGCAAATTCAAGTGCAAAGAAGGTTCAGAGAATGCATTGCAACAGTACCCATTCATGTCAGATCTCCAAAAATATGTGGCAACCTCAAGAGTTTGGTCCACATGATTTGGCCAAGTTGCATGGATCAGTAAAAGGGCACACCATCCGGATAACGATGGATGACTCTGCTACAAATAATTTTATCAATTATGCGTTAGTGAAAAAACTGACTCTTCCTCAGAAACCATCTCCTCGTAAATACATTGTTTCCATGATGCATGGTCAAGACATCCGTGTTTGGGACACAATGATATGTAATTTGGAACTAGAAATCCAAGGATTTAAAGACACCTTGGACTTCCAAATAATGAACATGGATCGGGTAGATCTCGTATTAGGAAGAGAGTGGCTATGGAGTTTAGGACCTTCATTGACCAGGTGTTATTTTACTAATACTTTGGAATTCCAGCGCAACGGTGTAGTGTATAAAATCAAGGGTGAGCATGATGTTCCAAGTATCCCTTTGATTTCATATATTGAACTTAAGAAACTTGTAAATAATGAAGCCAGGAGTCAAGCTTTTCTTGTCCTTGGCACCGATGTAACATATTCTCATAATATAAATCAAGTTTCTTATGTCTCGTCCTTTATTCCTCCAGAAGTTCATGCTAAATTTAACAATTTAATGAACGAATTTAAAGATGTGTTCCCTAAGGAACTCCCCTACGGCTTGCCACCCTCTCGTGGAAACATCGATCACAGCATAGATCTGTTTCCGGGTACCAAGCCAAAATCTCAAAACCCATACCGCCTCCCCTATGTCCAGAATCAAGAAGTAGAAAATCAGATTCAAGAGTATTTGGATAAAGGATTTATCCACCCAAGCCAGTCTCCATGGGCAGCACCCATCCTTCTAGTGAAAAAGAAAGATGGAACTATGAGGCTATGCGTAGATTAGAGGGCGTTAAACAATCTTACGATAAAGAACAAGTATCCCATGCCACTAGTCGAAGATCTTTTCGATAGTTTGAAGGGGGCTACAGTCTTTTCTAAGATTGATTTACGCCAAGGTTATCATCAGATCAGAATCAAAGATGATGATATTCCCAAGACAGCTTTTCGAACAAAGTTTGGTCACTACGAGTTTTTAGTGATGCCGTTCGGGTTGACAAACGCACCCGCAACATTTATGACTTTGATGAATCAAGTGCTTAAGCCGTATTTGGGAAAATTTGTTGTAGATTTTCTCGATGATATTCTGATCTACAGTAAAGATCATGAAAGTCACTTAGAGAACTTGAAAAAAGTTTTTCAACTACTTCGTGATAATAAACTTTACGGTAAAGAGTCAAAATGTGAATTCTTTACCCCAGAAGTAAAGTATTTAGGCCATATTATTTCCGCGGAAGGAATCAAAGTTGACCCTGAAAATGTCCAAGTGATTCTTGAATGGCCAGAGCCCAAGACGGTTCGAGAACTACAAAGTTTTCTCGGATTGGCAGGATATTATCGGAAGTTTGTGGCTGGATATGCCAAGATTGCAGTACCTTTGACGGATCAACTCAAAGGGAAGCATCTAAAGGTAAATTCGAAAGAAGAGCAAGCAAAGAGTTTTCAAGAACTTAAACTTGCTTTAGCATCGGCCCCGGTTCTACAGATCATAGATCCGAACAAGCCTTTCCAATTAGAGACAGATGCTAGTTCATCTGCAGTAGGAGCAGGACTAAGCCAAGATGGTCGACCAATAGCTTTTGAGACTAGAAAGCTAAGTCCTGCTCAGCAAAACTACTCTACCCATGAGCGAGAGATGTTCGCTATTATAAATGCTGTTGGGAGAGATGGTTGGATGCACTCAAGAGATTGA
Source organism: Ceratopteris richardii (assembly GCA_020310875.1). Lineage (NCBI taxonomy): Eukaryota > Viridiplantae > Streptophyta > Polypodiopsida > Polypodiales > Pteridaceae > Ceratopteris > Ceratopteris richardii. The sequence goes on along the minus strand of CM035425.1, from coordinate 112,217,054 downwards.
GTTGAAGCTGCTAGACCTGCTTTGCTTCAGCCCTCCTTTGCTTCAGATATGCTTAGTAGACTCCTTGAGCTTCCAAATGATACCAAAATATGCTATATGTACTTTGGAAAAAGTTTGGGTACTGACTTGATCAAAACAGATAAGTTTGTAAATCACAAAGCTCAAAAACTTTCTATTTTTGTCATGGTACCTGCTCAGTCTTTCACTCAGTATGACCAGCACACTTACAATTGGCAAAATTCCTTCTAGAAATATTCTATTAGCTTAGTAAGCTACCATTTGCAAGTGGAATGAGATAAAATGATAGACTATACTCAGAGAAATCACTTAAGCAAAGTTAGGAACACTCCCGACTTTTTAGGAGCTCTGTAGAAAGATACCAGAGATCACTTCGAGCGCGATTTCTTCCAGATGGCTGATCCAATGATCTTCAAATTTTGTAAGCGTGTAGATGACTTTGTGCTGGTTCCAACAAGTCTTGAATCACTTGATTTGGTTTAGTAGATCCTGAGATGTGACCCTTTGAAGTTGACAGACTTGGAGATGATGACTCAGAGAAAAAAGAGATAATGAATGTAATGATATGTATTAATTCACATTGATGTACATTCCCATTGACATGATAAACATTGCCAAATGGTACTCAGAGGTGTAGGCTATGAAGAAGTCCTCACACACTCAAATGTGGATATAGAATTGCCTCGGGATATGAGCTGAAGTACCCGCGACTTTTGCATTACATCTTTTATAGAAGTTGAGTTGAGATTTGAATTTGCATTCAAATTCAAATCTCCTATAATCACTCCTCTAAAAGTAGGGAGATATTCTCTCTACTAAACCATCCACTTTTCCACGAATCCAATCAAGTAGGTAAGTGATTAAAGTGATTACATGTAAATGCCAAGTCATATAGACTTTTACAATGAGTAAAATGTAATAACACATAGGCAAGTGTTCCTATGGTTCTTACTACATGTGAGACATCCTTCCAAGGATACAAGCCAAATGTGAAGGCTTGATTTGCACCAACAGCTCCCCCTCAAGCCAAACATTTTGGCTTAAGTGTTCATCTTTAGTCTTCAATCACACCTTGCAATCCAATCATGGATTTGAATCTGCATAACTTGTTTCCATCCAATGCTTTAGTGAGTAAATCTGCACATTGCATATTAGTGGACACATAAGTCAACTGAATCTCTTTGTTTAGTAACTTCTCTCTCACATAGTGATAATGAACCTCTATGTGTTTGGTTCTAGCATGATATATTGGATTAGCTGCAAGGTGAAGAGAGCTTGTGTTATCTCCAAAGATGATTGGAGGTCTAGTGTATAGACCTAACTCTGTATACAAAATCTTTAACTAGATAGCTTCTTGAGTGGCATTGGCAAGCCCTCTATACTCTGCTTCAGTGGATGATAATGCCACTGTAGGTTGCTTCTTGGCTGACCAAGAAATAGGTTTATCTCCTGCAAAACAAATGTAACCTGATGTGCTTCTCCTATCATCCTTGCATCCTGCCCAATCTGCATCTGAGTATACTTTAATGTCAATATCTGATGTATAAGGAAAGTACAAACCATGACTTTTAGTTCCTTTCAAATACTTCAAGATCTTCTTTGCTGCCTCTAGGTGAGGTACCCTTGGTTTGTGCATGAATTGGCTTAGCACACTAACTCCATATGCTATGTCAATTCTTGTCAAGGTAGCATAATTCAAACTACCTACCATGCTTTGATATCCTGTAATGTCTTGTATATCATCCCCTTCATGAGCACTTAGCTTTAGGTTGACCTCCATTGGAGTAGTTGAGACTTTAGCATCCTGCAAGCCAAACTTCTTGACCATATCCTGTACATACTTCTTTTGAGTGATATATATACTTGAGTTGGTGTAGACTAACTCAAGACCTAAGAAGTACTTCAATAATCCAAGATCATTGATCTTGAATTCCTTCATCATCTGTCCTTTGATGTGTCTAATCCCACTGACATCATTGCCTGTAATGATGATATCATCAACATAAACACACAAGTAGATTACCTCTGTACTACTTCTCTTTATGAATAGAGAAGTGTCAGCTTTGCTCATCACAAATCCTTGGTCTTGGAGGTAGGTTGTCAACCTGTAATTCCATGCTCTAGGTGCCTGCTTCAAACCCTATAGAGCCTTCTTCAATTTACAAACATAGTTTACCTTCTTGGGATCTTCATAGCCAGGTGGTTGTGACATGTAGACTTCTTCAGATATCCATCCATTCAAGAAAGCATTCTTTACATCTAATTGGTACATGTTCCAATTCTTGGATGCAGCTACACTCACCAATATTCTGATAGTTGGCATCTTAGCCACAGGAGAAAATGTCTCCTCATAATCAATGCCTTGGGTTTGTGCAAAACCCTTGGCTACCAACCTAGCTTTGTACCTGTTTATTGTTCCATCAGAATTCCTCTTTAGCTTCTAGATCCATCTGGATCCTATCACCTTCATAGAGTCCTTCTTGGGTACCAAGTCCCAAGTATCACTCTCCTTGAGAGCTTCCATTTCTTCATCCATAGCTCCTTTCCATTCTGATTTGGTGATTGCTTCTTCATAGGTACCGGGTTCTTCATTCAACAAATCCTTTGCAAGATATACAGAATGCTTTGTTACAAGAGAAGTATCATACCCATATCTGATAGGCTTCTTACTTTCTCTCTGAGATCTCCTCATTCCTTGAGTTGAGGATTCTGGTATATCCTCTAGCTTCTTCATCTTCATCTTTCCTTTGGACTTCCATGCCTTGAATTCCTCAAGGTTAATTGTATCATCATCATCTGAGCTTGAGTCTTCTTTCTGGATTGGTTCCTCCTTCGTGAGCTTTGGGAAATCTTCTTCCATATCATAGGGTAGACTAACCTTCCTGCATTCATTCTCATACCATGAGTCATTCTCATCAAAGATGACATCTCTGCTTACCTTGAAGCCTTTGTTTGTTGGGTTGTAGAATCTGTATCCCTTTTGGTTCAAATCATAACCAATGAAGATACATTTTTCAGCTTTAGGGTCTAGCTTTCCCCTTACCTGTGAGGGAATATGCACATATGCTATACAACCAAAGATTTTGCAATGATCCAGAGAAGGTATCTTACCATGCCAAGCTTCATATGGTGTCATGCCATCAAGTGATTTGGATGGCAACCTATTTATGAGATAGGTGGCAGTGGATACACCTCTGCCCAAAGATAATTTGGAAACTTCTTTTCATTAAGCATAGACCTAGCTGTTTCTACAATGAGTCTATTCCTTCTTTCAGCTACCCCATTTTGCTCAGGTGAGTACCTTGTATTTATCTCCCTTTTGATGCCTCTTTCCTGCAAGAAGTCTTCAAACTCATTGGAGAAGTATTCTCCTCCTCCATCTGACCTTAGCCTTTTCAAGCTTCTTCCTGTTTGGTTTTCAACAAGTGCAAGATACCTCTTGAAACAATTAAACACTTCATCTTTATGTTTCATAAAGTACAAGATAGTCCACCTGCTATAGTCATCAATAAAGGACACATAGTACCTTGAACCTGAAATGGAGGGATCCTTGCTAGGTCCCCAAACATCTGTGTGTACCAAGTCTAGGTAGTCTTCATGCATGAAACCTTTCCTTGAATAGGGCAACCTGTGAGACTTACCAAACTGACAAGCTCCACACTTATAAATCATGTGTTGCTTGGATACATTAGGTATCCCAAGCACACATTGATCCCTGCACATTTGCTTTAGGGTTCTTTCACCTATGTGACCTAACCTCTTGTGCCATATTTCTAACTCTGAAAGTGTTTGATCCTTGTAATTATATAAAGCAATGTTCTTGGTGTCTTCTAGCTCAAAAGTAAACAATCTACCTGATTTTTCTCCCTTGGCTATCCTTCTGAATCCATGTCTTGGGTCCTCCACATATGCTCCATGTTGAGTGAACCTGACCTGCAAACCTTTCTCCACAATCTGACCAACACTCATTAGATTCTTGGTGATGGTTGGTACATAGAGTACCCTGCTCAATAGGTTCTGGTTACCATCACATGTCTTTACATTTCCAATCTTTACAACATAATATTTAGTATCATCACCTGTCTGTACCTGATGTTTGCCCTTGGGTTCTTCCAAATCAGAGAGTAGTGCCACATTGCCAGCTACATGGTTAGAACATCCTGAGTCAATATAAAATAAATGATCATCATTTGTACCTGCCTTGGAGGTCATATTCATGATCAATAGGGAGTCATCTTGCTCCTCTGTGTAGTTGTTGTAATCCCTTCTATTTCTGAATCCACCTTGATAGTTACCATTGTGGTTGTGGTTGTAATTGTTGTTGTACTGATTGTTGTATCCATTGTAGCCTTGGTGTTGGTTGAACCTACCTCTCCCTTGAGAGTATCCACCTCTTGAGTAGCCTCTTCCTCTCTGATTCTTGTAGTTCTTGTAGCATTCATCTGTGGTATGATTTGACAATCCACAAATGTTGCATGGTGATGAATTGTAGGGTCTCCCCCTACCTGACTTACCTCCTCTGCCTCTTCCTCTTGAGGATCTACCTCTCCCTGCATAGTTTACTTGGGAGGTAGAACCTTCTTCATCAACCTTCTTACTTTTACCTTTATCTTTAACCTTTTTATCAGTATATAGAGCAGAGGGGTTGTTACCTTTTGATTGATCTCCTGCCTTTGTAAACTTTGCTTCATGTGTGAATAGTTGGCCCATGAGTGTTGTGAGATCTGGGGTATGTATGTCCATGTAGAGGTCCATTGCAGTGGTGAAGCTTTCCCACTTATCATCTGCCTTGAGTCCATTTGTTACTTGCCTGACTATTTGCTCCTCTTCAATCTCCTCTCTAATGCTTGCTAATTGGTCTGCCACATCTTTAATCTTAGTCACATAATCTGAGACTGATTGCTTGGGCTGCTTCCTAAGGGTTGTGAATTCAATCCATAGTTGATTCTTCCTGGCCCTTGTGTTGGAAGAGAAATATGTTGACAGAGTTTCCCAAGTCTCTTGGGAAGTCTTACAGTTCCTTATATGAGGTAAAAGGAAATCAGATATAGAGTTAAGAAGATAAGACCTTGCCAAAGCATCTTTTGCACACCATTGGTTGAGTCTCTCTTGTTCATCCTTGGTGGGTAGTCCTCTAGCTTTGAATGAGGGCAATTTCTCATCTCCTGATATGTATCCAAATAAGCTTCTTCCTTGTAGATAGGTCTTCATCCTTAGAGACCAAGCTTGGTAATTGTTCCTGTCCAATTTGTCAATGAATGAAGGAAAACCATCTCCCATTGTTACCTTGTTTGCTCTGATACCACTGTTGGGAGAGATGGTTGGATGCACTCAAGAGATTGAGTTGAAGTTGCTAGACCTGCTTTGCTTCAGCCCTCCTTTGCTTCAGATATGCTTAGTAGACTCCTTGAGCTTCCAAATGATACCAAAATATGCTATATGTACTTTGGAAAAAGTTTGGGTACTAACTTGATCAATAGAGATAAGTTTGTAAATCACAAAGCTCAAAAACTTTCTATTTTGTCATGATACCTGCTCAGTCTTTCACTCAGTATGACCAGCACACTTACAATTGGAAAAATTCCTTCTAGAGATATTCTATTAGCTTAGTAAGCTACCATTTGCAAGTAGAATGAGATAAAATGATAGACTATACTCAGAGAAATCACTTAAGCAAAGTTAGGAACACTCCCGACTTTTTAGGAGCTCTGCAGAAAGATACCAGAGATCACTTCGAGCACGATTTCTTCCAGATGGCTGATCCAATGATGTTTAAATTTTGTAGGCGTGTACATGACTTTGTGCTGGTTCGAACAAGCCTTGAATCACTTGATTTGGTTCAGTAGATCCTGAGATATGACCCTTTGAAATTGACAGACTTGGAGATGATGACTCAGAGAAAAAAGAGATAATGAATGTAATGATATGTATTAATTCACATTAATGTACATTCCCATTGACATGATAAACATTGCAAAATGGTACTCAGAGGTGTAGGCTATGAAGAAGTCCTCACACACTCAAATGTTGATACAGAATTGCCTCAGGATATGAGCTGAAGTACCCGCGACTTTTGCGTTACATCTTTTATAGAAGTTGAGTTGAGATTTGAATTTGCATTCAAATTCAAATCTCCTATAATCACTCCTCTAAAAGTAGGGAGATATTCTCTCTACTAAACCATCCACTTTTCCACGAATCCAATCAAGTAGGTAAGTGATTAAAGTGATTACATGTAAATGCCAAGTCATATAGACTTTTACAATGAGTAAAATGTAATAACACATAGGCAAGTGTTCCTATGGTTCTTGCTCATGGGAAAAAGTTTCCCCAATCCAACGACGTTTTCTAGCTTTCAAGTTTTAAGTTGGTCCCAAATAAAGAAGGTTTTCTACTTTCAAGTTTTATGTGGATAAATCGATCATGTTCTTCATGATCTAGAATATGATAAGGTTTTTTACTTTCAAGTTCTAAGTAAATAACCTGTTTGAATGAATGCATGTTCTTCAAGTTTTAGAACATGAGGCTCGAGGGTTGCCTACAGTATGTATAGCTCTAATTTTCGAGGACGAAAATATTTTCCAAGGGGGGAAGAATGTAATAAAGTAATTTTGTGATCTAGGGATCCGATTGGTTCAGACAAATCTGAAATCGGACTCCGTTTGGTCATTCGTTTGTGTGGCCAAAGATCTCAAGTCTAGACTTACTGGTAGGTCATTTACTTTTGTAACCAAGTAATCCACTTAGCCTAATGGTTAAGACTCAAGGGTGTGAAGGAAGAGGACTTGGGTTCATCCCCATGGGGTACATGGGAAGATTGTTTTGCCCAAAGAGCTCTAGAACCTTCTAGAAGCATCCAATGGAGTTAACTCTGGCTAACTGGGACAGTTGGCGCACATGTAGTTACATGGCTGACACTTGGATGGTTAGTATCGACCTACCCATGCAGGCAGCCCCTTGGAGAAAGCTGTATATAGAGGCATATGGTTGGGAGGAGAGTCATTCATTCAAGAGCAATTCCATTCATTACGCTGTTGCACTTTGCCATAAGCATTGTGCATGAGAAATTGTATAAGTTTGTGAGGTTTTATAGAGGATTTTTCTATTTTGTACACCTTCGGTGTAAATATCTTATGACCACATCCAACCATGTGAAGGTTTGAGAACCTTCAAGGGAGTCTCATCGTATGAATATGAGACTAGTTTTACAAACATGAACTACCATTGAGCTTTTCACTAAGGAGAGTATTGGAAGAGAGAAAATTGAGAGACACATAGATCAACCTTCGTCGCTCTATCCCACCATAGTGACCATCTTTATAGATCATGGGCTCCCACCTAAGAGCTCTCTCATCCATTCTTTTCCCAAATCACCTTTCCTATATAAAGAGTGGTTCATGATGCAACACTTGCCAACCACACATCCACGGTCCTAATCTTCTTCTTGAGGTTAATGTAATATTTCCTTTCCCTTAGTTCCATTTTTTCCTCAATATGGCAGTGGAAGGCATTTGGTAAAGTTTCAATACTCGTCACTACAATAGACCCCTATTGCGTAATACAATGTATGTAACCATGTATGTGTGTTCTTTTCCCATATCCTTCCCCTTAAGAAGAGTCTTGAGACGTCAGAAAAAAAAGTGAAAATCCATCTTCTACGTGTCTACTATCTCAATCCAATGTTATATGCCCTTGATGGTGTAATAATGTGTATAACAACTATGGAACTCTATGGATCTATTAAACCATGTAATAAATCTAAGTCTTTTGAATGGGATATACAAGTATTTAGTTGCTTAATAATAAAATTACGCAGTAGGATGTTACTAACTCAGATATGTACTGAATGGGATTTTAGTAAGAAAAGTGGTTGTAATCGGATATGCCAGAAATGTCATATGAACTTACTGATTATTTGCGTGTACTAGTAAATTTTTTGTCTATTTAAAGAATGAGCGCGAGGAGTGAAATGATCGCCATTTGTACATGATGCTACTTTCTTGTAATGGTTTTTTCTTGATTGAAGCTCTTATGATAACCATAAATTCTATTTTGTTCTATTTCAGCATCGTAACTCCTAGATCTTACTACATAGTATACTTTTATTCACATTGCTCAGTTTTCTGTAAATGAATATCCATCTTTGTCTTTCCTTTCTCCTCTATGGTTTTCTTTATTCCCTTCCCCCTGCCAATGTAGAGTCTTCATCCAATATAGATAACCGTGGAAAAAATTGAAAACCTAGGTCAAAAGAGTCCAAGGAAACTTTTAAAGTCATAGAAATAACAGGAAACACAAGTAGAAACAAAGCATGAGACACGACCGATCCAAGCGATTAGGGTCATCAGAGAATATTGGATGGGCCTAATCGCTTGCATCGGTCATGTTCGATTTCTCATCCTTAACTTTATAGAAACATATAATTAATGTTCAAAATAATATTTATACACACATTAAGTTTTTCTATATGGACCATTAAGGAAGCTTGGATGGTCCTAATCGCTTGAATTGATCGTCTCCAAAGGAGGTCATCTTGAAGCTTAGATTGCATGTGAACATTTGTATCTTATTATTGGTTATGAATTTGGAGAAAATAATGCTACCATTGCATTCGTAACGTGCCAAAACCCTAAGATTGAATGTCTATTTGCATGATTTCGATACCCAAAGGTCTTGATAAGCCTTTTTGTATTGATTTCGAGACATGACCGATGCAAGCGATTAGGCCCATCCAACATTTCTAGATGAGCCTAATCGTTTGCATTGGTCGTGTCCTAGATTCATGCACAAATAGGCTCATCAAGACCTCTTGATATCAAAATCATGCAAATACACAGTCAATCTTAGGGTTTTGGCATGTTCCAGATGGAATGGTAGCATTAGTTTCTTGAAATTATGAGCCAATAGTAAGATAGGGAAGTTCACAACCGATGCAAGTGAAATAAGCTAGTCAAAGGTGGGTGAAACGCGTGTAATCGCTTGTATCAATCGTATCGGGTATGAAGCACAAGTATGCATGGGTGATGAAGAGAGAAATTCTATGAACGTTGAAAATGTGAAATGGTGAAGGGGACTCATATTTATAGTCGAGGAGGACGGCGTAACGGTCACATGTTATGGGCCAATAAGCGAGTGCCACATGGCAAAAGGACATTGGGAATCATAATGGCTAGATGACATGGCCCACTCAAATGATGCCATGTGGCATTATACGTTGGGATTTGCAACAGCTAGATGACATGGACCAATCACACACTGCCACATGTCACCAACAATCAACTCATTCTAGAGACCTATTTAAGCTCCTCTATTCACTTTTTTCTTATTTTTTTGTGAACTCCTTGCTACCACCGACTTGCCATTGTCTTCAAGTTTTTACATGCTTTTCAAAACTTTCCATAGACCACATTCTGTGTGAGGATTTAGGGTCATCATTATCAATTATTTTACAACACGAGCGATACAAGCGATTAGGGACATTCAAGGATTTTCGGATGACCCTAATTGCTTGCATCGGTCATGTTTCTTGAGTGCTTTGTGAAAGTCTTTTTAATTAGTTTTTTTGCTTTTTAATTTTTTTCCAAGCTTTTAAACTCTTTTTTGTGCAAGTTAACACGACCGATACAAGCGATTAGGGACATCCGAGGATTTCGAGATGACCCTAATTGCTTGCGTCGGTCGTGTTTCTTGAGTGCTTTGTAAGAGCTTTTTTACATTAGTTTTTTTTCTTTTAAATTTATTCCAAGCTCTTAAACTCTTTTTTTTAATTCCTCTTCTTTGTCCTAGCTATAATCCTCGGATGTCCCTAATCGCTTCATACCCAATACGATCGATGCAAGCCATTACATGTGTTTGACTGGCCTTTGATTAGCTTATTTCACTTGCATCAGTCGTGAACTTCCCTATCTTACTATTGGCTCAGAATTTCAAGAAACTAATGCTACCATTGCATCTCGAACGTTCGAAGACCCTAAGATTGACTATCTATTTGCATGATTTTGATATCGAGAGGTCCTGATGAGCCTATTTGTACATGAATCTAGGACACGACCAATGCAAGCGATTAGGCTCATTTGGAAATGTTGGATGGCCCTAATCGCTTGCATCGGTCATGTTTGAAAATCAATAGAAAAAGGCTTATCAAGACCTCTGAGTATCGAAATCATGCAAATAGACAGTCAATCATAGGGTTTTGGCACATTCTGGATGCAATGGCTGCATTATTTTCTCAAAACTCTTAACTAATGTCAGATGTTAAAAGTATTGTTGGCTACAGGAGAAAAGAGTACCTCAGATATAGAGGAGATTTGCTAGAGCCAAGTTCATTCAGAAGACTAAAGAAGGATTAAATATTTCTTTTCAAAGCTTATTACTCATGAAATGTACATAGATACACATATTTATTGCCCAAAGGGATACCAGACATTGCAAATATGAAGGATGTAATCTTTTTTTGTGTAATTGATCCATGTCCTAATATTAATCCTTATTGATCCATGATCTATTTTTCTATAGTGAAAGTCCTATTTATCTGATGATAATAATCTTTTTTTTGTAGGTTATGTCTAGGACAAAGAAGACAGCAAGGAATTCTCTCCAATCACAACATGGGAACTCGAAAGTGTAAACCTTGCCATACATTTTGTTGTGTTCTATTTTAAAGCCTTGCCATCCATTTTAAATTTAAGTTCACTACAAGAAAAAGGGGGGCGTAGCGACGCCCCCGAATTGGAAAAAAAACGGGAAGCCTCGCTTATGCGACGAGGTCGTCGCATAAGCGACGGTCAAAATTTCAAATTTTTTTCCCCGATCTTCGTCGCATAAGCGATGCTAGCATCGCTTATGCCACGCTAATTAAAGAGCGTCGCTAATTTCGTCCCTGCCTAGCGACGGTGTGAGCGACGTTGGAAAACTACAGAGCGTCGCATATGCGACGGTCTGGAATGTAAAAAAAGAAATTTGATTTCTCCTGGCACATTTATGCCGGGACTTGGACACGAGCAAGAAGAGACCGAGAGAGAGAGAGTCAGAGAGAGAGAGAGAGAGCGCGTGCGAGAGAGAGAGAGAGGGCCGCACAAACTAACAGCAAGTAGGTATGCGCACACAGACACACTTACACACACATACATATGTACACACACACATATACACACATAGACACCCACACACATACACATAGACACACACACACATACACACAAATACACACACATATACACACATACACAAATAAGGTTGCATACACACATGCACACATAATGCATACACATGCACACACATATACACATACATATACACACACATACACACACACATACACACACACATACACACACATAAACACACACACACACATACACACACACATACACACACATACACACACACATACACACACACATACACACACATATATGCATACACACACACATAGAGAGAGACATGCACACACATACAAATACATGCATACATAATGCATATGCATATGCGTACATCCATACATACTTACATGCATACACACACATATGCATACATAATGCATATGCATATGTGTACATACATACATACTTACATGCGTACACACACATATGCATGCATAATTCACATGCATACATACACATACATAATGCATATGCATACATACACATACATAATGCATACACACACATATGCATACATAATGCATACACACACATACACACATATGCATACATACACACATAGACACATACACACATAGACACATACAGACACATAGACACATACACACACATAAACACATACACACTCATAGACACATACACATACCCATAGACGCGCACACACATACACACACATATACACACACATACACACATAGACACATACACACATAACGATGCATTCACACACATACACATGCATACACACATAGACACACACACATAGACACACATATACACACACATATACACATATACATACACACTCATAGACACACATAATGATGCATTCACACACATACACATGCAAACACACATAGACACACATATACACTTACACATCCAAACATACACACTCATAGAAACACATTCATACACACACACATCCAAACATACACGCTCATCGACACACACACATACACACAGACGCGCACACACATACACACACATATACACACACACATACACACATAGACACATACACACATAATGATGCATTCACACACATACACATGCATACACACATAGACACACATATACACACACACATACACACATACACACACATATATGCATACACACACATAGAGAGACATACACACACATACACATACATGCATACATATGCATACATAATGCATATGCACATACACACACATAGACACATACACACACATAAACACATACACACTCATAGACGCGTAGCGACACATACACATAGACACACACACATACACACACATATACAAAAACACACACACACATACACACATACACACATACACACATAGACACATACACACATACACACATAATGATGCATACACACACATACACATGCATACACATGCATATGCATACATACATGCATACACATACACACACATAGATACATACACATAAACACATACACACTCATAGACACACACACATACACATAGACACACATACGTACACACACACACACATACACACATAGACACATACACACGTAATGATGCATACACACATACACAAGCATACATAGACACACATAATGATGCATACACACACATACATATGCATACACACACATATGCATACATACATGCATACACATACACACATAGACACATACACACACATAGATACATACATACACATAAACACATACACACTCATAGACACACACACATACACATAGACACACACACACATATACACACACATACACACATAGACACATACACACGTAATGATGCATACACACATACACATGCATACATAGACACACATAATGATGCATACACACACATATATATATGCATACACACACATATGCATACATACATGCATACAGATACACACATAGACACATACATACACATAGATACATACATACACATAAACACATCAACACTCAGACACACACACATACACATAGATACACACACATGTATACACACACATACACACATAGACACATACACACATAATGATGCATACACACATACACATGCATACATAGACACACATAATGATGCATACACACACATACATATGCATACACACACATATGCATACATACATGCATACACATACACACATAGACACATACACACACATAGATACATACATATACATAAACACATACACATTCATAGACACACACACACACATACACATAGACAACACACACATATACATACACACATACACACATAGACACATACACACATAATGATGCATACACACACATAAACATGCATACACACACATATGCATACATGCATGCATACACATACACACATAGACACATACACACACATAGATACATACATACACATAAACACATACACACTCATAGACACACACACATACACATAGACACACACACGCACACATATACACACACAAACACACATAGACACTTACACGCATAATGATGCATACACACACATACACATGCATACATGCATACAAACACATATACACACACATACACACATACACACATATATGCATACATACACACATATATGCATACACACACATAGAGAGATATACTCACACATATACATACATGCATATATATACATACATAATGCATATGCATATGCATACATACATACATACATAGATGCATACACACACACACATACACATACATACACACACACATAAACACACACACACATAGACACATATACACATAATGATGCATACACACACATACACATGCATACACACATACACACATATACACACACATACATACACACACATGCATACATACACATACTTAATGCATACACACTTACATATGTACACGTATATATATTGATTTCTAACCATTTTGTTTTATAGGTTAGGTATTATGGATCCCAATAGAGAGAGAAAGGCGAAACTCACTCTCATAATAAGTCTTATGAGAGCAAGAGTTTGGTCTGATACTCTAGGGGCCATAATGCGTGATTACTCAGAGATGTCTGATGAGGAGCTGGATTATATGATCCAGATGCTTACCCAGCGATCAGACGAGGGCTCTTCTGCAGCTCCACATGCAGGAAGAGAGCTAGCTGCTCATAGGTATGTTTTGTTTTCATAAATTTTTTTAATGATATTATAACACATATTTTTATTTATTTCTATCTATCTATTTTCAGGACACCTATACCACCTCCAGAACGTGATAGCAGAGGAGAGTTGCCTATGAGGACATGCATAGGCACCTTAGGACTAGAGTGCGACATAGAGCCAGAGGGGAACATTGTGTACATAGGGAATTGATTGGAGTTCAAGAGAAGAATGTGGGCACTATGCGACTCTTACCTGCGCTTTATCCACTTACCGTGGAAGTAAGTAAAAGTTTTACATATAAATTGAAATATATATCTTATGTTTTATTTACATTATGTTTTTTATTTTTGTAGTGAGCATGAGGAGATGGATAAAAAATATGTGCTTAGTTGACTTGAGACAGAGTTTGGGACAGGATGGTCGCTTAAGTGGTGTTTAAAAGAGATGCGGACACTTATGGCTGATCGTCGCGACAATGCACGGTATGCACTGCTTTTATGTAAATATATGTGGATATGAGTATGTGTGTTTATGCATGTATGTATGTATATGAGAGAGAGAGAGACTAGAGGTATAAATACACGCATACACACACATGCATATATACACACAAAACACATGCATATGCACATATAGATACACATACATACACAACACATGCATACACATAAATAAATAAATAAATAAATAAATCCTATTTCAAAAATCCTAAATTGAAAACACTAACTTCGATATTAGGGTTTTGAAATCCCTAATTTAAAAACTCTAATTCAACTTCTTAGCCATATGTTTGAAGTATATGTACACCTCCGACGTCCTACTAGAGAGATGTCTCTCCTCCTAACCTTATGCCTCTATATATAGCTACTCGAATCAACGAGGATCATAATATATGTAAAGATATATACAGATCATGTAGATAGGATACATAAATATAAAATGGAGTAGATATATTATGCATCACACATACATGCCTAAATGCACACACAAATATATATATACATACTAACATATTTACATGTACACATTTACACATAGACATATATACATATATACATGTACACATCACATATACATGCCTACATGCACACATAAACATATATATACATGCATACATATTTACATGTACATATTTACACATAGACACATATACATATATACATGTACAAAATTATAAACACTTGCATATATTACATGAATACATGAATATTTTACATAAATGCATATGCATATATACACATATGCATATTTAACACATGTATACATATATCACACACATGCAAACACATACATATACATAAAATACATATATATGCATACTAACATATGTATACATATAATACACATGAATACACACACATGCATACATACGTGAAAAAAATTTGCTCCTCGAAGATAAAGCTATATATAAAATAATTAGGCATACCCCCGAGGTTCATGTTCTAACTTAGAAGAACATGGTTTCATCTCTCTAATAGGATTCATTGTTATTCAAGTTAATAAAAAAAACCTATTATCTGATGTCCATTCAGAAGCTTCAAGTTATTGATCGATAGCTAGAGTAGAATTTACTATCTAATCTGCTCATGTGTTTTCATTATTGCCATCATTTTGGTAAGACATCAATATAGTCTCATCTTCATTATCCTTATTGATTTCATTTATTTCTTCTATTGTTAAATCTATGTTCTCATGAATCACATCATCTATTGATGGATTAATATCTATTTATGGTAATTCCTCTTCCTCATCAGAAGAATCAGCATGTAGAGAATTATCCTCTTCATCAAAAATATTAGTATCATTATCACGTATAATGATTCTAATTTCTATTTCAGATGTTGATGTATCAATATCTGATGCTGAATCATCAAGAGGACTTTCTTCGATCTCTCTAAAAATAAAGTGTTCAAACAATGACCTACCTCTAGGTTGCACATGAATGAATTGCCACCAAGGATGAGCATCTGGGTTTTTATAAAAAAATGCTTGTTCAATATGCGTAGGAAGAATATATGGTTCTTTAGTAGATCGCATTTCCTTGGAAGAATCAATTGCCCAAAACCCAGATAATTCCTTTCTTAGTGTAGAATTACTACCTTTATACTCCGCTCGAAACCAGTCAACCTTCAAAATGACCTATCAAAATATATAACAACAAAAATCCATTATTAGGTGCTTAAAAAAATAACTAACTCTAAAAAAAATATATAAACTTTTTTCTACCTGTTTGAATGTACGAAATGAAATTTCGTAGATACCAATAATAGTTCCTACGTAACCAAGTTCGCTATCTATAAGGTTCGTGTCTTTTGAGCTAGCACATGATAGTTGCTTGAAAGAGGCAACAATACTAGAATCCTCTGTTTTACGTAAAGAATCAATGGCTTTGATTCTAATATGATGTCCAAAAGCCCACATATTAGTAAACATTCGAGCCTGCAAAATAAATTCAATTAGTAAATAGAAACTAACAATACATATATGAAAAAAAATAAAATATTATTTTAATGAAATTACCTTTCGTTCACAACCTATCATTAACTCTCATTTGCTCATCTGAGATTTCTGCATTATTTGCATTCGCGCATTGCAAATGACTATATAGCCAATCCGTGAAAGAAGGTATATTTGTAATCTCATTATTATGGAGATTACGTCTAGATCTTTTGTTTTTTCGCCTTTTACTTCAGAGACTTTGAAGTTCCTCATACTTGCTAAGGAATGCTTGCATGCATTTGCTATTATATGCTACAAAAGTAGAAACATCATTTTTTTCTTGAAATGTAAATAAGAATGGAACCCCCTTACCTGATAATCCCTCATCTGTTAATTTTGAAGAAGACTCGTTGGTCCATGCACGTGGAGCTTCTTCATGAACTCTTTCAAGGTACTCATTAATGTGATACATGCACTCTTCAAGCATCCAACCCTTTGCCATGGATCCTTCTGGTTTTGCTCTTTGTCGCACATAACCTTTTAGTATTCCCATAAATCGCTCGACCCAAAACATCCATCGAGTGTTGACAACACCTGCAATCTCTATCTCATCTACAAGATGGACTAATAAATGAACCTGAATATCAAAAAATGAAGTAGGAAGTTCTTTTTCCATCAAACATAGTAGCTCTTTGCATTCACGTTTTTTTTGTGGGATCGAATTTTTATCGATCTCTTTGGATGTAATCCACCTATACATATCATAAAAACAATTATGAAGAAGTTAATTAAAAAATAAAAGCTATCCAATATTCATACATATTAAATATAAAAGTATCATAATTACCTTATAAGTGATCCAAGACGATAGATCACATCTCGTACTCCTTTCGTTGTACATCCATCGATAACCAAAGGTAAATTATGTTTCAAAAAGTTAGGCCAGTCATGGGTCCTTAACCCAGATAAGCTCTTATCATCCATAGTAAACATGTTTTGAAACGATGCTCCATATCCTGTAGGAGTCTTAATCAATTGAATTGTATTGTTAATAGTCTGTATCTCTTTTGTTGTAAGTACCCAAGGAGCAGATGCATAAGTCGTTTCTTGTCAATGTCTATCAAAAACTGGCCATAACTTTGGTTTGGATTTTTGATCTTTCAAAACATTCCTTGATGCTGTGGTATCTTTTAGTCCAAGAAGATGCCACCATAGTGAATAACCAATATTTTTGAATATATGCATAGGATCAAGAAGATGACATACTTTTAACTCTTTCCAATACTCCAAAGAATACCATATTGATATTGCACGAAGAGGAGATGGTGGTGGAGTTCCATCTGATTGATCACAATCTACAAATAATGATATTTGATATTAATAATTTGAT
Source organism: Ceratopteris richardii (assembly GCA_020310875.1). Classification (NCBI taxonomy): domain Eukaryota; kingdom Viridiplantae; phylum Streptophyta; class Polypodiopsida; order Polypodiales; family Pteridaceae; genus Ceratopteris; species Ceratopteris richardii. Next base: position 112,198,946 of record CM035425.1, on the reverse strand, counting down.
TATCTACATAAACACAAAATTCACATATACATATTTACACATACACACATATTCACATATACACATTTACACATACACACATATTCACATATACACAACTACATATTATTGCGGGATAAATGCATGTATTTTGTATGAATGAGTGTATATGCATGCATGTGTGTGTGTACGTATATATGTGGATATGTATATGTATGTTTATGTTATATGTATGTATATGTGTATATGTATACATATATGCATGCGTATATGTTTGCATGTATATGTGTATGTGGGTATGTGTATGTGTATGTGGGTATGTGTATGTGTATGTGTATGTGTATGTGTATGTGTGTATATATGTGTATGTATTCTGACTTTTTTTCCTGTTTGAGATTAAATTAACAGGAGATATTGTATGGTTGAAAAAATAAGAGGCGAGCTAGCATACCACCTGAGTCGTGGCAGTTTCTTCGTAGACAGCTACGTCTTCAGGAGTCATTTCCTCAGCAGAAGGTACACAAATTAATAGTTTATATTTATAATTTTTATATATTTTAGTAATTTTTTACATTTAATTTATGTATTTTTTTTTCTTGAATAAACAGGCCGCTGCAAAGAAGAGAGTGGAGTCGGGCCACATATCGCACCTAGGCCAAATGGGCCATAATGTTTTTGTAGCTACATTTGTAAGTATATGTGTTATTGTGAGTATATTTTTTATTTTAGTTAAAATGCAAGAAACTAATGTTTTTTATTTGTTTCATTGCAGTGGAAGGATTATGGCCGATATCCTACGAAACAGGAGATTGTGTATGCTACACATTTTGGATATCAGCGTTTGAACGAGTATATGCAAGATCATCCTAATGCCTTTGTGAGTATTTTTAAATTTTATATAATTATTTTGTTTTTATGAATGTTTTAATTATTTTATTTTTTTATGTTTGTTATATGTAATACAGGAGTATTATGGAGAGACAAATATGGATGAGGTGGAGAGACACACACAAGAGGGACGATCTCGATCATCATAGGGTGATCATGACGATGAGGATGAGGAAGATCAGAATGATCATGATATTGCTAATGATGATGATGATCATGATGATGATGATCATGATGATGATGATTAGGATTTTAATTTATTATGACATTGGATTATATGTATTTACATTTGTAGTACCCCTCCTCGTTTCTCTCTCTTGCTAGGCATGCAGGAGGTCCACATTTCATGGGTTGTGACATCTCTATCCCTGGTGATCAAGGATGTACATTGGAATGCAGATGAATCTAGGTTAGTGCGGTTGCTAATAATGGTGGAATTTTTGGTGTTGGTGCACCAGTTTCTTGGGGAGGTTATGAGTTGCAAAGAGGCAGTGCTCGAAGCTAAGTATAGATTTTAAGGTCTCAGGCAACCAACGCAGATGCTGAATGCTCAATGCTTACAAAAGATGAACTGATAGTCGTCAATGGATGTGTGCTTTATCTTTAAGATTTGACACAAGCTACAATTGGAAGATTTTTCAACTTTCATTGGAGTTTGTGAGTCGTGTGGCAAGGGACATTTTGACATTATTTTGATCACATTGAGCTTTTGTGATCCAGATAGAACAGAGAGGTCGTTTTCATTGATCTCCTTCTCTCTCTCTCTCTCTCTCTCTCTCTCTCTCTCTCTCTCTCTCTCTCTCTCTCTCTCTCTCTCTCTCTCTCTCTCTCTCTCTCTCTCTCTCTCTCTCTCTCTCTCTCTCTCTCTCTCTCTCTCTCTCTCTCTCTCTCTCTCTCTCTCTCTCTCTCTCTCTCTCTCTCTCTCTCTCTCTCTCTCTCTCTCTCTCTCTCTCTCTCTCCTCTCTCTCTCTCCTCTCTCTCTCTCTCTCTCTCTCTCTCTCTCTCTCTCTCTCTCTCTCTCTCTCTCTCTCTCTCTCTCTCTCTCTCTCTCGTCTCTCTCTCTCTCTCTCTCTCTCTCTCTCTCTCTCTCTCTCTCTCTCTCTCTCTCTCTCTCTCTCTCTCTCTCTCTCTCTCTCTCTCTCTCTCTCTCTCCCTCCCCCTCCCCCGCAGCCTCTCCCTCCCCCGCAGCCTCTCCCTCCCCCCTCCCCTGCAGCCTCTCCCTCTCCCTCCCTCGCAGCCTCTCCCTCCCCCCCCCCCCCCCCCCCCCGTAGCCTCTCCCTCCCCCTCCCCCGCAACCTCTCCCTCTCCCTCCCCCGCAGCCTCTCCCTCCCTCTCCCCCGCAGCCTCTCCCTCCCCCTCCCCCGCAGCCTCTCCCTCTCCCTCCCCCGCAGCCTCTCCCTCCCCCTCCCCCGCAGCCTCTCCCTCTCCCTCCCCCGCAGCCTCTCCCTCTCCCTCCCCCGCAGCCTCTCCCTCCCCCTCCCCCGCAGCCTCTCCCTCTCCCTCCCCCGCAGCCTCTCCCTCCCCCTCCCCCGCAGCCTCTCCCTCCCCCTCCCCCGCACCCTCTCCCTCCCCCTCCCCCGCAGCCTCTCCCTCCCCCTCCCCCCCAGCCTCTCCCTCCCCCGCAACCTCTCCCTCTCCCTCCCCCGCAGCCTCTCCCTCCCCCTCCCCCGCAGCCTCTCCCTCTCCCTCCCCCTCCCCCGCACCCTCTCCCTCTCCCTCCCCCGCAGCCTCTCCCTCCCCCTCCCCCACAACCTGTCCCTCCCCCTCCCCCACAACCTCTCCCTCCCACTCCCCCGCAGCTTTTCCCTCTCCCTCCCCCGCAGCCTCTCCCTCTCCCTCCCCCGCAGCCTCTCCCTCCCCTCCCCCGCAGCCTCTCCCTCCCCCTTCCCCGCAGCCTCTCCCTCTCCCTCCCCCGCAGCCTCTCCCTCCCCCTCCCCCGCAGCCACCACCTCACCCCCCCTCAACCCTCCCCCTCACACACCCACACACACACACCCACACAGACACACCCACACACACACACACACACCCATACATATACACACACACCCACACAATCACACACACCCATACGTACACACACACACACACACCCACACATACACACCAACACACACACACACCCACACACACACACGCACAGGCAGATGGCATTCCTGTTCATCTGAAAAGAGCTCTGGAGATGAACTCGGACCTTGTCAAAAACTATAGAAAAGGATAAAAGTATCAAGAATGAAGCTTGGGGAACCTTTTGCATCGAAAATTCCGAGTCCAAAGATGTCCCTAGTGTGTTTTCGTGTGGATGATATTTGTTCGGGATGCATTTCTTGTAATCCATGGGCATGAATTCAAGATGAATCATGAAAAATATCCACATGTTCCTCAATTGATGTATGAGGTTATGGACATGTTTGATATATCAGACTTTGGTGATGGCAGTTTTGATTCTATACCCTAGATGCAATAATGATCTTCAGAAGGGAGTTTTTATTATATATGGATACGACCTTCTGTTCACACATTCAAGGCATGACCTAGATGCTATTCATGGGCCTTTCCATGAGGACAAGCAGTTGGACCAATCCGCTTCATTTGAATTGCCCGAGATTAAATCAGTGAGGAAATAAGAAAACAACAAAATGAGAATCTCAGATGGCAAGTGAAAAGGTAAAAGGTAATTGTTAAAAGTGGAGTTGCCGCCAATCATTCATGAGGACTACCTATTTTTGTGGATCCAATTCAAATCAAGTGGAATATTTGATTTACCCCTTCAATTTTGGGCAATCCACCGGCGCGTGATTAGTGGACGTGAAAAATCGGCAAGGCCCTCTTGGCCTATTGGGGCCTATAAAAACAATGTATTTATGCTATTTAAGGGTACAATTTTGGTGGGTACATTAGTTCAGATACACATTTACGTTCGTGTAGAAGTCCTCTCTTGCACTTTGTGGCTTCAAGCCTACTGTAGGAAGTCACTCTGTGGTGTGGATACAAAGCGTGGGCTTCCCAGTGGAGGGCTATTAGCTCTATAGTGTAAAGAGGGTGGCTTGGTTGTTCTTCTCTGTGAGTCAGTGTTATTGTTAAAACCTATTTTTTAGAGAAATTCTCCACTATTTGTATTGCTCTGCGTTAGTGTGCATACAATTGGCCCTATTATGTTGATGAGAAGATCCGCATGAACTTTTGAGCATCACTTTGACAAATCTTGTAATCATCTGATTCGAATCAAAAAGTGTATGGTCTTCCTTGGTCATTTGTTGTTCATATTTTCTAAAGTATTTACCACTCTGTGCAATCCTTGTTAGTTGCCTGCTCACAGAAGTGTTAAAGGGTATACTTCCCTAAAGAGAACCTCCCTTGAGTAGGTGACATACTGGAAGTGTTCATTCTTTAGTCTTGGTAAAAGAGATACCCCAGTACCTCCTCTACAGTTTGGCACGCACGATGGGACAATTTCTTTAGATATTTATAGTTCCACATTGTGCTCTTCGTTTCAAGTCTAAGATTACACAGGAGCCAGACATTCAACCACCAAGAATCATCGGAGTTCACGGCAAGCATCATTAGCTTGAAGTCAGAGACTGGAGAGAACGCGCTTAAGGACACTCGGACAGAATCAGAACGATTCGTGTTGACAGCATATCAACATTAGATTAATGATTCCAATAGGAGGAAAATTCTTTTTATGGAGATATTTCTTTCTTCTCATATATAAGCTTATAGAAAAACAGTTTTTCTCAACCATATTCAATCATTTGTATTTTGAGTTATCAAAAAGGGTTATTTTTTAAAATATATATATTTTTTTAGATCATCTAGTATAGATCTTTATGGGGCTTTAAGATGTTTTCAAAATTTTATTTGATTAGTATGTGTGATTTTTTTAATTTATTAGAAAAAAAAACTATAGTGTGTTGTTTTGGTACAACACTAGTGTTAAGGACAGACAGATATAGTGTGCTGTTTTGGTACAACACTAGTGCTACGGACAGGCGGACAGAATCAAAACGATTCGTGTTGACAAAAACTGCGAAACTTCGGGCATAGTACATGTACAATTGATATTGGTGACAAAAGATAGTTTCAATTATATATTCACGTCTGTACACAGAGAGTGGGCACGCCAAACTCATCCTATATATTCGGATGAAAACAGGATTCAGAAGATTCAAATATAAGGGTCTATGGGAGTATGGAGTTTTATAGATTCAACAACAATCTATATGATATGAGAACGCATCATGATCCACGTGAAACACCACCCCAACTCATTATTCTACTTGCATAATGGAACATCCTGTTTGGTTAAATGTGTTAATGACATGGAAATATTAGCTAAATATTTGAGGTACCTAGCATGCCATTTAATTTGGCCTACAAACCTCATAACGTCTTTCACATTACTTGGACACTTCGGTTTGACTGAAAAGCCTCTACTTTTTTAAACATCAGTTGCCATACCTTGGCGAGATATGACATGACCTTTCAAAAGATAACTTAGATGCAATTACACTCTTATATAGATTCAACATCAATCTATAATCTCTACATCTTTCAAAAGATAACCTTAGATGCAACAAATGCAAATCCATCTTACCAAAGATAAGAAAATCATCCACAAAAACTTTCATGAGGTCTTGTAAATAAGGCTCAAATATTTTATGTGCCACATAGTTGAAGGACAGTCGTCCATTTGTTAGGCTACAACTCATAACCGGCTCCAAGTTCAGTAATAAAAGCTATTTTATAATGATCCTCTTCAACAACCTTAATCTGATTATACCCTAACAAACCATCAAGAAAACTTAACATTTCATGACGATCACTTGCATCAAGCACTGCATCACAAAACCATATGGGAAAAGGATTTGTTATAGTTGTTGCACTAATAAGTTTCTTGTAATCTAGACATATTCTTAACTTGCCTTTTTTCTTAGGCACCATAATTATTGGTGACAACCACGTTACTTGGCTTACTACTTTAATGAATCCTACCATCAACATCTTATCTATCTATTCCTTAATCTATGTTGCAAAGCTCGGATTCATTCTATACCTTTGTTGAGCTATTGATACTGCATCGATTGTTAAGTTAATCCAATGTTGATGTAGCTGAGATTACTATGCCTTTCATGTGCAAATATTCCTATGCAAATATATCCATATACCCCTGTAATAGCTCTACCAAATCTTCCAAAAAATGTCCTTCTAAGTGCATACAAACTTTCACCATCTTTGGGTCAACTTGCATGCCTAAATAATCTTTTGTACCATGTCTTTAACTTTCCTCTACTTCTTGCTCCTTGGCTTCCTTAGTCAAAATTTTTGCCTTTGCTTCCCATAGCTTGCTTAATTCTGTGTCCTTTATTTCTTTTCTTGAAAAACTTCCTTAGTTGCCTTCCTCGGAATTTTGTCTTATTGCAATATGCCTTTGACATCGATGCTGAATACATGAACCACTATAGGATTGGCTTTCAAAGACCCCTCTTCCTCATCATCTTCAACTTCTTCTAGTAAACTGATTGTCTCAGCCACCAAATGTTTCTCTTTAAGTAAAATATTCTTCCTTGCATGTCACCTTTCTTTTACCTTTTGTTATAGCCACCACATTCAAGCCCCAATCTTGCGTGTCGTTAGCACTCCTTAACCATGGTCTACCAAGCAACATATCATAAGGACATGTTGATTCTAATATCTCAATAACCACAAAATTTACCATAAACATCATTCCTCCTACTTTTATTTCTTATTTCTTCAAGATTCCAAATGGTTGAACGCTCATTTGATTAGCCATTTTGACATGGAATGGGGCTGGAGCTAATTGACCTACCTTCAGTTATTTCTATACCTTTTTTGGAGAGGTATTCACAGTAGATCCACCATCTAATAATACTTCTTCAAACCTCCTATCCTTAAACTAAGATTTGATGACTGGTACCATAAAATCTACATCGGTCCGATCAATGTTATCAACAACTAATACCACCTTGTGATTATCACTTATATTTACATCTTGTACCAAAAGTCTATCTAACAATTTTTTCTTCAATGTCGGAACTAGTGCTAATAATTGATCTAATGATATTTGTATAGGAGCATTAATAAATACCTCAAACCAATCATTATTTTTTTCACTACTGATATTGATAGTGACTTCCTGGTGCCGAACTATGACACAGTGTGCATCATCTAAATCAAAGTTTTCTTGACTAGCCTTACTTTGCTAAATCCTCTTTTGCACCTGTTCCCTAATCCCATTTTGCTCCATCGAATTTATTGGTCCTCTTTGTTTTGATCTTGTTATTGCGAGGGCTTCAACCTCCTGTGATGTCTATCATTGATTATAATCACAATTCCACCACTTGCTCCTTTGCATTTGTTAACTCAATCAAAATCACATTAGCTTGAGCCACCTAATGATTTTGTTGTCGTGGTTGATCTTGTTGGTTTGGTTGATTATACCTTGCCATGGACACTCCTCTCTCTCTTCTCTATGTTTTAACCATAATGGACAATTTAGCCTTATCCAATGATCTAGGGCAGAACAATATGCACATGACATTATCCTTGTTGATCTAGCTTCTTGATTTTATTGCTCTTGCCATGGAGGTCTTCCATGTCTTTTTCGATTGTAACCTTCCTATGATCTAACAAGTTTTGCGTGATTTAGTTCTACTACATTCTTACTTGTCTTCTCATACCTTGAAGGCTGCACTCTATTATTTAAATTATACCAACACCGAGCCATATTGTGCCCCTCTTTTTCACAAACGTCACATAATTTGTTCTCCTTTGGTGGAGGTACCAGATATTCAAACTTTTTAAATTTATTGATCAAGTCTTCTTCTTTAAGATGTTTAGCGTTATTCTTACGATTTTTTTTTATTTGAAACTCCTCATTTCACTATCCCAACCTCTGTATATAGCATCATTTTTTGAATTTGATGTTGTCCCTAATCCATCTTCAGATTCAAAGTTAGCATACTTACCTTTTGTTCTTTCGAATCTTTTTTCAAATCTAAACGTAGCTAATACTAATACATTGAATCCACCTACTATATCTATGCTATCTACCACATTCCTCAAGATGCTTCTTAATCCCTTCCAGAAATACTTGGCTAACATTTTATATGTAGATCTATTATCACCCTATAGCCTTTCTGTGCATAGTCTTCCACTAACATATTCCTTTGCCTAATTGCTCTTAATTTTCTAAGCGCATAAGTCAAAGTCTTCTCTTTTCTAGAACTTTGCAAAATGCTATTTTTAATGCATTATAGTTTGCAAAGTGTCGAATATCATACTAGGTAAACTAGCTCATGGCCTTACTTTCTAAGGTAGCTGCAAATTGTTGCAATTTAATCGCATCTCCATACAATGCTGCATAGCCATTGGCTATCCAGTTAATTTCAAAGTGAGCGACATGGCAATCCGCATCTTCTTTAGATCCTCCTCTAAATTTAGCTCTCTTGACCCTGGGGTCAGGTGGTGTTTGTGCCATATTCTTTGGCTTAGGATATCCTCTGGATCTTTGTCTACTAGTCCCTCTTAGTGGGCCAAACTAGAGTCACCTTCTTGTCCAATTAGTCACTCCTATGAGGATTAGCTTCCGTAAATATCCTCTCACTTTCCCTACTTTGGCTGCAATCGTTCCTTCACCCTCTTAGTCTAGAGCAATTTCTTCAATATCTTGGTCTTCCACTGTAATGTTCCACTTGTCTAGATTATCTAACGCAGCTAATTGAGACATACGAGCATGAGCCCTTGTGTAATAAACTTTTCCAAACTTACTCGATCAATGTTACATTCATTTCTTGTATTATTATAGACAAGATAACTAGGATCATCAAATGTGTTGGCATTAAGAAAAACATAAAATTTCACACAAAATTTTCAAGACACACTAATCTCGAACAACACGATTAGAAGAAATTCTGAATCGAATCACATACAAACTTTACAGAAAGCTAAGAAACTTCAATAAAAGTATACTATGTAGTAAGATCTAGGAGTTACAATGCTGGAATAGAAGAAAATAGAATTTATAATTATCATAATAGCTTCAATCAAGAAAAAACCATTACAAGAAAGTAGCATTCTCCACAAATGGCAATCCTTTCACTTCTGACCCTCATTCTCTAAATAGACCAAGAATTTACTAGTACATACGAACAATTTGTTAGTTCACATAACATTTCTGATATATCTAATTACAACCACTTTTTACTAAATGCCTATTTAGTACATATCCGAGTTCGTAACATCCTAGTGAGTAATTTTCTGATTAAGCAACTAAATACTTGTATATCCCATTGAGCAAATTTAGATTTATTACATGGTTTAATAGCTCCATAGAGTTCCTTTGTTGTCATACATATTATTACTCCATATAGGGCATATCACATTGGATGGACGTTGTTGGGAATTGAACTCACAACCTCGCGATTAGGAGTGTGATGGGCTAACCACTTGCCCAAAAAGGCATGGTTGAGGATTACTTCTTCCTAATCCTGTCTCTTAAGGCATGATTCAACCATCTCCTACTAGGATTGTGGGACATTACCTTCCCCTTAGATTGAGCATTCCCCTCAATGCTCACTTGTGGACCATCCTATCTAACCTAGGCCCTTTTTCATGTTTGAGCACCACCATTAGCCTCAAATTCGAGCTGTGCCTGGACCTATTTCGGACCTATCTAGCCCACCTCTCTCTAGTGTTCGAATTCCCATAGGCCCTCCTTCTTGGCCGGTTTCAGACTCACCGACTGTCAAGCGCTTCCCAAGTGCCCACGGAATGAGGCACCACCCTCCATCTTGCCCAATTTGGCAACTAGGCTCTGATACCAATGTTGGGAATTGAACTCAGAAACTCCCGGCTAGGAGTGTGATGGGCTAACCAGTTGCCCCAAAAGCCATGGTTGATGATTACCACCTAATCCTCTCTCTTTAAGCGTGGTCCAATACTAGGATTATGTGACAGAGGTCATTTGAATGAGGTTGATTTTATGTGAGTATGTAAGGTAGGTGTATAAGATGGGAGATAGTAGACACCTACAAGATCGATTTCGACTTTTTGTTTTGACTACTCAAGAGTCTTCTTAAGGGGAAGGATATGGGAAAAGAACACACATAGATGACTACATACATTGTATTGTGCAATAGCGTCCAATGGGAGTGAGGAGTATAGAAACTTTACCAAATGCCTTCCAATGCCATATTGAGCAAAACATGGAACTAAGGGAAAGGAACTATCACATTAACCTCCAGAAGAAGCTTAGGAGCGTGGATATGTGGTTGGCAAGTGCTGCATCATGAACCACTCTTTAAGTACGAAACGTAATTGGGAGCAAATTTTCATAGTTACAAGGTTTCAAAACCTCTTTACCTCTTGGGTATTCATGTTTTTTTTTAATATCTTATTTCCCTTAGAGTGGAGGTTGTTAATGCTTTCAGATGAGTGTCAACCCCATCCTCATTTAGTTAACCTGGTCAGGTAGCTTTTTTTTTTTCATGCATGTGCATGCAAAAACGATAATTCGAATAGAGTGAGGGAATTCCCAATGCCAAAAATTGTCTATTGGTTGAGAGAATTCTCCATCCCAATGCCAAAAGCTGTCCATTGATTGAGCGAATTCTCCATCCCAATGCCATTGAAACCCTCCATAAGATGAAGAGAAACTCTCTACTCCTTATTTTTCTATGTCGTCTTTGCAGGCCTGCATGGATAAGTAGAAAGTTCGTTTGTGCTGGTGACTAAAAAGATAGTATGCACTATGACGAGCGAATCTCCCCTTCATTTCTTGCCATAAATATTACAAAACTATAGCCGCAAATCGGCTCAACATTTCATCTTTCATCATCCCAAAACCATTTAAGGGCCTGAAAAACTCTATTTAGACTCCTTGTTATTTATCTTCCTTGATGAGGACCTTGAAGTGAAATCACTTCAATTGCTGCCTTCAGTATTGGCAAGTTATAGCCTTTAACAGATAGTGATTGGAACCTAGAAGAAGAAATATAGATATATGCAAGGATGGGAAAATTCAAAATTTCCACATTTTCTTTAGATATTTAAAGTTCCACATTGTGCTCTTCGTTTCAAGTCTAAGATTACACACGAGCCAGACATTCAACCACCAAGAATCATCAGAGTTCACGGCAAGCATCATTAGCTTGAAGTCAGAGATTGGAGAGAACGGGCTTAAGGACAGGCGGACAGAATCAGAACGATTCGTGTTGATAGCACATCAACATTAGAAAAATGATTCCAATAAGAGGAACATTCATTTTATGGAGATATTTCTCTCTTCTCATATATAAGCTTATAGAAAAACAGTTTTTCTCAATCATATTCAATCATTTGTATATTTTGAATTATCAAAAAGGGTTATTTTTTGAAATATATATTTTTTATAGATCATCTAGGTATAGATCTTTATGGATTAGTATGTGTGATTTTTTTAATTTATTAGAAAACAAAACACTATAGTGTACTGTTTTGGTACAAATAGATTAGTATGTGTGATTTTTTTAATTTATTAGAAAACAAAACACTATAGTGTACTGTTTTGGTACAACACTAGTGTTAAGGACAGGCGGACAGAATCAGGACGATTCGTGTTGACAAAAACTGCGAAACTTCGGGCCACGCCAAACTCAGAGAGTGGCCACGCCAAACTCATCCAATATATTCGGATCAAAACAGGAGTATGGAGTTTCAGCCAGCCTGCAGTGTGCTAAATATCAACTATAACAACAACAGAGAAAGCCTGCAAAACATCATTGGTTTCCACATACACCAGGTAACTGCCTCGATCATTCTAAGTGCATATGATGTCAATCGTTTTAGCGGAAGGCTTCTCCATCTTCGGAACAGTCACAGTTAGGACTCCATTCTCCATTCCCGCCTTCACCTCCTCCACTTTGACATTTTCGGGAAGACGGAATCTGCGTAGAAACGACCCATGAACTCGCTCCACGCGATGCCACTTTTCTCCTTGCGTAGCCTCTTCTTTCCTCCGCTCCCCAGTTATTTGTAATACCCGACCTTCTCTACCTGCACCTTCACTTCATCCTTCGACAGACCTGCGTCGACAAAGAACAGACGTACTTAGATGTCTTGCTACTCAGATATATCGGTGCAAGAGTCTCTCAGATCGCCACAACGACGATGCACACTATTGAGAAGCCTTAGCTGTTTGAATCTTGTGAAAGCTACACAACAGACAAAACACGTACCAGGAAGGTTGGCCTTGAAAATGTGAGCTTCTGGTGTTTCCTTCCAGTCGACTTGCGTATTCGCAACGGCTGCCACATCACGGGCGTAACTTGAAGGGCGATCCGAGGATCGGCTACCCAAGATGAGGGAATCTATGTTGAAAGGGTCGAAAATGTCGCTACCTCTGATAAGGAAGGGAGTCAGAGCCATGGCTTTCAAGAACAGCAAACTGCGTGACTGAAATGGGAGAAAGGGGAACTTCGCACGAGATACTTAGAAGCCTGTATACAGCAAAGGCAAGCGCATTGGATCAGTCAAAACTCTACGAATCGTGGAGAATTACGGCGTTGGAGTATAGATGGGGAAGTCATCGCGCCAGTCCAGAAGAGCGTGGAAACTGCCGGACGTTTCCGGAAAAAGAACTTTCTGGAGAAGATGGGAGAAATCAAGCCTCCAAACGAAAAGACCCACAGCAGTCAAGGCTCCAAACGAAAAGTGAGCTTCTATCTTGGAAAAAGAAGAAAGTGGATTAAGACTTAGAGTGACAATTAATGTTTTTTTTTTTTAGTTTTTCTTTAATGAAGAATGCAAACTACAAATTCACCTGGGTTTTAGAATAATCTTTAGATGTTAACTAGACATTCTTAGGATTACCTTAAAATAAAATTATGAGTTCGAATTCACATGTGTTTTTTCAATTCCTCTCGATGAGATCATAGTAAGAGCTAACAAAGGCTTTTTAATAAGATATGAGAACGCATCATGACCCAACTAAGGATTTCTAAAGGATTTCTAAACTTATTCACTGCATAGACCATTCCCTATGTTTCTCTTTTTGTTACAACATAATTGCTTTCAGTCCAACTCAATATTCTTAATCATATGGCCAGATATGACATGACCTTTCAAAAGATAACCTTAGATGCAATTACAGCCCCTACAGCCACATCTCATGCATTGCTAAATATGTGGAAGGGCAATGACCAATCATATGGTTACAACATTGGTGCAAGAGTCACCATCTTCTTTGATAAGTGAAATCCCTTATCCTGAGGCTCCACCCATACAAATGGAACATCCTGTTTGGTTAAATGTGCTAATGACGTGGAAATATTACTTGGACACTTCGGTTTGACTGAAAAGCCTCAAGTTTTTTAAACATCAGTTGCCATACCTTGGCCAGATATGACATGACCTTTCAAAAGATAACCTTATATGCAATTACACTCTTATATAGATTCAACATCAATGTATATTCTCTACATCTTTCAAAAGATTACCTTAGATGCAACAAATGCAAATCCATCTTACCAAAGATAAGAAAATCATCCACAAAAACTCTCATGAAGTCTTGTAAATAAGGCTCAAATACTTTATGTGCCACATAGTTGAAGGACAGTCGACCATTTGTTAGGCTACAACTCATAACCGACTCCAAGTTCAGTAATAAAATGTGTTTTATAATGATCCTCTTCATGACGATCATTTGCATCAAGCACTGCATCACAAAACGATATGGGAAAAGGATTTGTTATAGTTGTTGCACTAATAAGTTTCTTGTAATCTAGACATTGTCTTAACTTGCCTTTTTTCTTAGGCACCACAATTATTGGTGACAACCACGTTACTTGGCTTACTACTTTAATGAATCCTACCATCAACATCTTATCTATCTATTCCTTAACCTATGTTGCAAAGCTCGGATTCATTCTATACCTTTGTTGAGCCTTTGTTGAGCTATTGATACTGCATCGATTGTTAAGTTAATCCAATGTTAATCTAGCTGAGATTACTATGCCTTTCATGTGCAAATATTACTATGCAAATACATCCATATACCCCTTTAACAGCTCTACCAAATCTTCCAAAAAATGTCCTTCTAAGTGCATACAAACTTTCACCTCTTTTTTTTTGCATGCCTAAATAATCTTTTGTACCATGTCTTTAACTTTCCTCTACTTCTTGCTCCTTGGCTTCCTTAGTCAAAATTTCTACCTTTGCTTCCCATAGCTTGCTTAATTCTGTGTCTTCTATTTCTTTTCTTGAAAAACTTCGTTAGTTGCCTTCCTCGGAATTTTGTCTTATTGCAATATGCCTTTGACATCGACGCTGAATACAAGAACCACTATAGGATTGGCTTTCAAAGACCCCTCTTCCTCATCATCTTCAACTTCTTCTAGTAAACTGATTGTCTCAGCCACCAAAGGTTTCTCTTTAAGTAAAATATTCTTCCTTGCATGTCACCTTTCTTTTACCTTTTGTTATAGCCACCACATTCAAGCCCCAATCTTGCGTGTCGTTAGCACTCCTTAACCATGGTCTACCAAGCAACATATCATAAGGACATGTTGATTCTAATATCTCAATAACCACAAAATTTACCATAAACATCATTCCTCCTACTTTTATTTCTTATTTCTTCAAGATTCCAAATGGTTGAACGCTCATTTTATTAGCCATTTTGACATGGAATGGGGCTGGAGCTAATTGACCTACCTTCAGTTACTTCTCTTCTCATACCAACAGTTACTTCTCTTCTCTTCTCATATTGTGCCCCTCTTTTTCACAAATGTCACATAATTTGTTCTCCTTTGGTGGAGGTACCAAATATTCAAACTTTTTAAATTTATTGATCAAGTCTTCTTCTTTAAGATGTTTAGCGTTATTCTTACGATTCTTTTTTTATTTGAAATTCCTCATTTTTTGAGTTTGATGTTGTCCGTAATCCATCTTCAGATTCAAAGTTAGCATACTTACCTTTTGTTCTTTCGAATCTTTTTTCTACTCTAAACGTAGCTAATACTAATACATTCCTCAAGATGCTTCTTAATCCCTTCTAGAAATACTTGGCTAACATTTCATATGTAGATCTCTTATCACCCTATAGCCTTTCCACTAAAATTCAAAATTTTGTGCATAGTCTTCCACTAACATATTCCTTTGCCTAATTGCTCTTAATTTTTTAAGCGCATAAGTCAAAGTCTACTCTTTTCTAGAACTTTGCAAAAGGCTATTTTGAATGCATTATAGTTTGCAAAGTGTCGAATATCATACTAAGGTAGCTGCAAAGTGTTGCAATTACTTTCTAAGGTAGTTGCATAGCCATTGGCTATCTAATTAATTTCAAAGTGAGCGACATGGCAATCCGCATCTTCTTTAGATCCTCCTCTAAATTTAGCTATCTTGACCCTGGGGTCAGGTGGTGTTTGTGCCTTATTCTCTGGCTTAGGATATCATCTAGATCTTTGTCTAGTAGTCCCTCTTAGTGGGCCAAACTAGAGTCACCTTCTTGTCCAATTAGTCACTCCTATGAGGATTAGCTTCCCTAAATATCCTCTCAATTGCACTACTTTGGCTACAATCGTTCCTTCACCCTCTTAGTCTTGAGAAATTTCTTCAATATCTTGGTCTTCCACTGTAATGTTCCACTTCTCTATATTATCTAATGCATCTAATTGAGACATACGAGCATGAGCCCTTGTGTAATAAATTGTTCCAAAGTTACTCGATCGATGTTACATTCATTTCTTATCTTATTGTAGACAAGATAACTAGGATCATCAAATGTGTTGGGATTAAGCAACACATAAAATTTCACACAAACTTTTCAAGACACACTAATCTCGTACAACACGATTAGAAGAAATTCTGAATCGAATCACATACAAACTTTACAGAAAGCTAAGAAATTTCAATAAAAGTATACTATGTAGTAAGATATAGGAGTTACAATGTTGGAATAGAAGAAAATAGAATTTATGGTTATCATAATAGCTTCAATCAAGAAAAAACCATTACAAGAAAGCAGTACCTCCACAAATGGCGATCCTTTCACTTTTGGCCCTCATTCTCTAAATAGACCAAGAATTTACTAGTACATATGAACAATTCGTTAGTTCACATGACATTTCTCGTATATCCGATTACAACCACTTTTTACTAAAATCCTATTTAGTACATATCCGAGTTCGTAACATCCTAGTGAGTAATTTTCTGATTAAGCAACTAAATACTTGTATATCCTATTCAGCAAATTTAGATTTATTACATGGTTTAATAGCTCCATAGAGTTCCATTGTTGTCATACACATCATTACTCCATATAGGGCATATCACATTGGATGGACGTTGTTGGGAATTGAACTCACAACCTCGCGATTAGGAGTGTGATGGGCTAACCACTTGCCCCAAAAGGCATGGTTGAGGATTACTCCTTCCTAATCCTGTCTCTTAAGGCATGGTTCAACCATCTCCTACTAGGATTGTGGGTCATTACTTTCCCCCTAGATTGAGCATTCGCCTCAATGCTCACTTGTGGACCATCCTATCTAACCTAGGCCCTTTTTCATGTTTGAGCACCACCATTAGCCTCAAATTCAAGCTGTGCCTGGACCTATTCGGACCTATCTAGCCCACCTCTCTCTAGTGTTGGAATGCCGACAGCCCCTCCTTCTTGCCCGGTTTCAGACTCACCCACTGTCAAGCGCTTCCCAAGTGCCCACGGAATGAGGCACCACCCTCCATCTTGCCCAATTTGGCAACTAGGCTTTGATACCAATGTTGGGAATTGAACTCAAAACCTCTCGGCTAGGAGTGTGATGGGCTAGCTAGCTGCCCCAAAAGCCATGGTTGATGATTACTACCTAATCCTCTCTCTTTAAGCGTGGTTCAACCATCTCCTACTAGGATTATGTGACAGAGTTCATTTGAATGAGGTTGATTTTATGTGAGTATGTAAGGTAGGTGTATAAGATGGGAGATAGTAGACACCTATAAGACCGATTTTGACTTTTTGTTTTGACTACTCAAGAGTCTTCTTAAGGGGAAGGATATGGGAAGAGAACACACATAGATGACTACATACATTGTATTGTGCAATAGCGTCCAATGGGAGTGAGGAGTATAGAAACTTTACCAAATGCCTTCCAATGCCATATTGAGGAAAAAATGGAACTAAGGGAATGGAACTATCACATTAACCTCCAGAAGAAGCTTAGGAGCGTGGATATGTGCTTGGCAAGTGTTGTGTCATGAACCACTCTTTAAGTACGAAAGGTAATTGGGAAAAGAATGGATGAGAGAGCCCTGAGGTGGGAGCCCACAATCTATAAAGATGGTCACTATGGTGGGATAGAGCGACAAAGGTTGATCTATGTGTGTCTCTCAATTTTCTCTCTTCGAGTACTCTCCTTAGTGAAAAGCTCAATGGTATTTCATGTTTGTAAAACTAAGCCACTCTTTTGGAATGCATCTATATGCTCCATAGTCTCATATTCATATGATGAGACTCCCTTGAACGTTTTCAAGCGTTCACATGGTTGGATGTGGTCATAAAATATTTGCACCAAAGGTGTATAAAATGCCAAAACCCTCTTTAAAACCTTACAAACTTATACAATTTGTTATGCAGAATGCTTATGGTGAAGCCTTATGTCATTTCCTTTAAAGATCCTAAAATCTACATATAATCAGGATTTATATTTGAGATCCAACGTTCAACGCATAGATTTTCTTTTCATACTTCGTTTCCTCTCTAAATCTTGGTGATAATCCAAATATTAAATCCCAAGGCCCTAACAAATTTTCATAGTTATAAGGTTTCAAAACCTCTTTACCTCTTGGGTATTCTTGTTTTCTTTGAATATCTTATTTCCCTTAGAGAGGAGGTTGTTAATGCTTCAGATGAGTGTCAACCCTATCCTCATTTAGTTAACCTGGTCAGGTAGCTTTTCTTTTTTCATGCATGTGCATGCAAAAACGACAATTCGAATAGAGTGAGGGAATTCCCAATGCAAAAAATTGTCTATTGCTTGAGAGAATTCTCCATCCCAATGCCAGAAGCTGCCAATTGATTGAGCGAATTCTCCATCCCATTGCCATTGAAACCCTCCATAAGATGAAGAGAAACTCTCTACTCCTTATTTTTCTATGTTGTCTTTGCAGGCCTGCATGGATAAGTAGAAAGTTCGTTTGCTGGTGACTAAAAAGATAGTATGCACTATGACGAGCGAATCTCCCCTTCATTTCTTGCCATAAATATTACAAAACTATAGCAGCAAATCGGCTCAATATTTCATCTTTCATCATCCCAAAACCATTTAAGGGCCTGAAAAACTCTATTTAGACTCCTTGTTATTTATCTTCCTTGATGAGAATCTTGAAGTGAAATCACTTCCATTGCTGCCTTCAGTATTGGCAAGTTATAGCCTCTAACAGATAGTGATTGGAACCTATAAGAAAAAATATAGATATATGCAAGCATGGGAAAATTCAAAATTTCCACATTTTCTTTAGATATTTATAGTTCCACATTGTGCGCTTTGTTTCAAGTCTAAGATTACACAGGAGCCAGACATTCAACCACCAAGAATCATCAGAGTTCACCGCAAGCATCATTAGCTTGAAGTCAGAGACTGGAGAGAACGGGCTTAAGGACAGGCGGACAGAATCAGAACGATTCGTGTTGATAGCATATCAACATTCTAAAAATGATTCCAATAGGAGGAAAATTCTTTTTATGGAGATATTTCTTTCTTCTCATATATAAGCTTATAGAAAAACAGTTTTTCTCAACCATATTCAATCATTTGTATATTTTGAGTTATCAAAAAGGGTTATTTTTTAAAATATATATTTTTTATAGATCATCTACGTATAGATCTTTATGGGGCTTTAAGGTGTTTTCAAAATTTTATTTGATTAATATGTGTGATTTTTTTAATTTATTAGAAAAAAAGACACTATAGTGTGCTGTTTTGGTACAACACTAGTGTTAAGACAGGCGGACAAAATCAGAACGATTCGTGTTTCAATAATATATTCACGTCTGTACACAGAGAGTGGCACAACAGACAAAACATGTACCAAGAAGGTTGGCCACGCCAAACTCATCCTATATATTCGGATCAAAACAGGATTCAGAAGATTCAAATGTAAGAGTTTCAGCCAGCCTGCAGTGTGCTAAATATCAACTATAACAACAACAGAGAAAGCCTGCAAAACATCATTGGTTTCCACATACACCAGTTAACTGCCTCGATCATTCTAAGTGCATGTGATGTCAATCGTTTTAGCGGAAGGCTTCTGCATCTTCGGAACAGTCACAGTTAGGACTCCATTCTCCATTCCCGCCTTCACCTCCTCCACTTTGACATTTTCGGGAAGACGGAATCTGCGTAGAAACGACCCATGAACTCGCTCCACGCGATGCCACTTTTCTCCTTGCGTAGCCTCTTCTTTCCTCCGCTCCCCACTTATTTGTAATACCCGACCTTCCTCTACCTGCACCTTCACTTCATCCTTCGACAGACCTGCGTCGACAAAGAAAAGACGTACTTAGATGTCTTGCTACTCAGATATATCGATGCAAGAGTCTCTCAGATCGCCACAACGACGATGCAAACTATTGAGAAGCCTTAGCTGTTTGAATCTTGTGAAAGCTACACAACAGACAAAACACGTACCAGGAAGGTTGGCCATGAAAATGTGAGCTTCTGGTGTTTCCTTCCAGTCGACTTGCGTATTCGCAACGGCTGCCACATCACGGGCGTAACTTGAAGGGCGATCCGAGGATCGGCTACCAAAGATGAGGGAATCTATGTTGAAAGGGTCGAAAATGTCGCTACCTCCGATAAGGAAGGGAGTCAGAGCCATGGCTTTCAAGAACAGCAAACTGCGTGACTGAAATGCGAGAAAGGGGAACTTCGCACGAGATACTTAGAAGCATTGGATCACTCACAATTCTACGAATTGTCGAGAATTAGGGCGTTGGAGTATAAATGGGGAAGTCATCGCGCCAGTCCAGAAGAGCGTGGAAACTGCCGGACATTTCCGGAAAAAGAACTTTCTTGAGAAGATGGGAGAAATCAGAAGCCCGCGACGCAAGCTGTGAGTCAAGGCTCCAAACGAAAAGTCAGCTTCTATCTTGGCAAACTACAAATTCACCTCGGTTTTAGATCTACTATGCCTTTCATGTGCAAATATTCCTATGCAAATATATCCATATACCTCTTTAACAGTTCTACCAAATCTTCCAAAAAATGTCCTTCTAAGTGCATACAAACTTTCACCATCTTTGGGTCAACTTGCATGCCTAAATAATCTTCTGTACCATGTCTTTAACTTTCCTCTACTTCTTGCTCCTTGCCTTCCTTAGTCAAAATTTCTGCCTTCGCTTCCCATATCTTGCTTAATTCTGTGTCTTCTATTTCTTTTCTTGAAAAACTTCCTTAGTTGCCTTCCTCAGAATTTTGTCTTATTGCAATATGCCTTCGACATCGATGCTGAATACAGGAAAGACCCCTCTTCCTCATCATCTTCAACTTCTTCTAGTAAACTGATTGTCTCTTTAAGTAAAATATTCTTGCGTGTCGTTAGCACTCCTTAACATATCATAAGTACATGTTGATTCTAACATCTCAATAACCACAAAATTTACCATAAACATCATTCCTCCTACTTTTATTTGTTAGTTCTTCAAGATTCCAAATGGTTGAACGCTCATTTGATTAGCCATTTTGACATGGAATGGGGCTGGAGCTAATTGACCTACCTTCAGTTATTTCCATACCGTTTTTGGAAAGATATTCACAATAGATCCACCATCTAATAATATTTCTTCAAACCTCCTATCGTTAAACTAAGATTTAATGACTGGTACCATAAAATCTACATCGGTCCGATCAATGTTATCAACAACTAATACCACCTTGTGAATATCACTTATATTTACATCTTGTACCAAAAGTCTATTTAACAATTTTTTCTTCAATGTCGGAACTAGTGCTAATAATTGATCTAATGATTCCTCCTACTTTTATGTCTTATTTCTTAAGGATTCCAAATGGTTGAACGCTCATTTTATTAGCCATTTTGACATGGAATGGGGCTGGAGCTAATTGACCAACACCTAGCCATATTGTGCCCCTCTTTTTCACAAATGTCACATAATTTGTTCTCCTTTGGTGGAGGTACCAAATATTCAAACTTTTTGAATTTATTGATCAAGTCTTCTTCTTTAAGATGTTTAGCGTTATTCTTACGATTCTTTTTTTATTTGAAATTCCTCATTTCACTATCCCAACCTCTTTATATAGCATCATTTTTTGAGTTTGATGTTGTCCCTAATCCATCTTACGATTCAAAGTTAGCATACTTACCTTTTGTTCTTTCGAATCTTTTTTCTACTCTAAACGTAGCTAATACTAATACATTCCTCAAGATGCTTCTTAATCCCTTCTAGAAATACTTGGCTAACATTTCATATGTAGATCTCTTATCACCCTATAGCCTTTCCACTAAAATTCAAAATTTTGTGCATAGTCTTCCACTAACATATTCCTTTGCCTAATTGCTCTTAATTTTTTAAGCGCATAAGTCAAAGTCTTCTCTTTTCTAGAACTTTGCAAAAGGCTATTTTTAATGCATTATAGTTTGCAAAGTGTCGATATCATACTAGGTAAACTAGCTCATGGCCTTACTTTCTAAGGTAGCTGCAAAGTGTTGCAATTTAATCGCATCTCCATCCAACGCGGCATAGCCATTGGCTATCCAATTAATTTCAAAGTGAGCGACATGGCAATCCGCATCTTCTTTAGATCCTCCTCTAAATTTAGCTATCTTGACCCTGGGGTCAGGTGGTGTTTGTGCCTTATTCTTTGGCTTAGGATATCGTCTAGATCTTTGTCTAGTAGTCCCTCTTAGTGGGCCAAACTAGAGTCACCTTCTTGTCCAATTAGTCACTCCTATGAGGATTAGCTTCCCTAAATATCCTATCACTTGCCCTACTTTGGCTACAATCGTTCCTTCACCCTCTTAGTCTTGAGCAATTTCTTCAATATCTTGGTCTTCCACTGTAATGTTCCACTTGTCTATATTATCTAACGCATCTAATTGAGACATACGAGCATGAGCCCTTGTGTAATAAATTGTTCCAAAGTTACTCAAACGATGTTACATTCATTTCTTGTCTTATTGTAGACAAGATAACTAGGATCATCAAATGTGTTGGGATTAAGCAACACATAAAATTTCACAGAAACTTTTCAGGACACACTAATCTCGAACAACACGATTAGAAGAAATTCTGAATCGAATCACATACAAACTTTACAGAAAGCTAAGAAATTTCAATAAAAGTATACTATGTAGTAAGATCTAGGAGTTACAATGGTGGAGTAGAAGAAAATAGAATTTATGGTTATCATAATAGCTTCAATCAAGAAGAAACCATTACAAGAAAGTAGCATCCTCCACAAATAGGGATCCTTTCATTTCTGGCCCTCATTCTCTAAATAGACCAAGAATTTACTAGTACATACGAACAATTCGTTAGTTCACATGACATTTCTCGTATATCCGATTACAACCACTTTTTACTAAAATCCTATTTAGTACATATCCGAGTTCGTACCATCCTAGTGAGTAAGTTTCTGATTAAGCAACTAAATACTTGTATATCCCATTCAACAAATTTAGATTTATTACATGGTTTAATAGCTCCATAGAGTTCCATTGTTGTCATACACATTATTACTCCATATAGGGCATATCACATTGGATGGACGTTGTTGGGAATTGAACTCACAACCTCGCGATTAGGAGTGTGATGGGCTAACCACTTGCCCCAAAAGGCATGGTTGAGGATTACTCCTTCCTAATCCTGTCTCTTAAGGCATGGTTCAACCATCTCCTACTCGGATTGTGGGACATTACTTTCCCCTTAGATTGAGCATTCCACTCAATGCTCCCTTGTGGACCATCCTATCTAACCTAGGCCCTTTTCCATGTTTGAGCACCATCATTAGCCTCACATTCGAGCTGTGGCTCGACCTATTTCGGACCTATCTTGCCCACCTCTCTCTAGTGTTGGAATGCCCACAGGCCCTCCTTCTTGGCCCGTTTCAGACTCACCCACTGTCAAGCGCTTCCCAAGTGCCCACGGAATGATGCACCACCCTCCATCTTGCCCAATTTGGCAACTAGGTTCTAATACCAATGTTGGGAATTGAACTCACAACCTCCCGGCTAGGACTGTGATGGGCTAACCAGTTGCCCCAAAAGCCATGGTTGATGATTACTACCTAATCCTCTCTCTTTAAGTGTGGTTCAACCATCTCCTACTAGGATTATGTGATAGAGGTCATTTGAATGAGGTTGATTTTATGTGAGTATGTAAGGTAGGTGTATAAGATGGGAGATAGTAGACACCTACAAGATCGATTTCGATTTCTTGTTTTGACTACTCAAGAGTCTTCTTAAGGGAAAGGATATGGGAAAAGAACACACATAGATGACTACATACATTGTATTGTGCAATAGTGTCCAATAAGAGTGAGGAGTATAGAAACTTTACCAAATTCCTTCCAATGCCATATTGAGGAAAAAATGGAACTAAGGCAAAGGAACTATCACATTAACCTCCAGAAGAAGCTTAGGAGCGTGGATATGTGCTTGGCAAGTGCTGCATCATGAACCACTCTTTAAGTACGAAAGGTAATGGGGAAAAGAATGGATGAGAGAGCCCTAAGGTGGGAGCCCACCATCTATAAAGATGGTCACTATGGTGGGATAGAGCGACAAAGGTTGATCTATCTGTGTCTCTCAATTTTCTCTCTTGGATTACTCTCCTTCGTGAAAAGCTCAAGGGTAGTTCATGTTTGTAAAACTAAGTCACTCTTTTGGAATCCATCTATATGCTCCATAGTCTCATATTCATATGATGAGACTCCCTTGAACGTTTTCAAGCCTTCACATGGTTGGATGTAGTCATAAAATATTTGCACCAAAGGTGTATAAAATGCCAAAATCCTCTATAAAACCTCACAAACTTATACAATTTGTTATGCAAAATGCTTATGGTGAAGCCTTATATCATTTTCTTTAGAAATCCTATAATCTACATATAACTAGGATTTATATTTGAGTTCCAACGTTCAATGAATTAGTTGCCATACTCTATGTATAAGCGCATAGATTTTCTTTTCATACTTCGTTTCCTCTCGAGTACATATACATATACCGCTCTAAATCTTGGTGATAATCCTAATATTAAATCCCAAGGCCCTAACAAATTTTCATAGTTACAAGGTATTCTTGTTTTCTTTGAATATCTTATTTCCCTTAGAGTGGAGGTTGTTAATGCTTTGAGATGAGTGTCAACCCCATCCTCATTTAGTTAACCTGGTCAGGTAGCTTTTTTTTTCATGCATGTGCATGCAAAAACGATAATTCGAATAGAGTGAGGGAATTCCCAATGCAAAAAATTGTCTATTGCTTGAGAGAATTCTCCATCCCAATGCCAAAAGCTGTCAATTGATTGAGCGAATTCTCCATCCCAATGGCATTGAAACCCTCCATAAGATGAAGAGAAACTCTCTACTCCTTATTTTTCTATGTTGTCTTTGCAGGCTGCATGGATAAGTAGAAAGTTCGTTTGTGACAATCGAATCTCCCCATCATTTCTTGCCATAAATATTACGAAACTGTAGCCGCAAATCGGCTCAATATTTCATCTTTCATCATCCCAAAACCATTTAAGGGCCTGAAAAACTCTATTTAGACTCCTTGTTATTTATCTTCCTTGATGAGGACCTTGAAGTGAAATCACTTCAATTGCTGCCTTCAGTATTGGCAAGTTATAGCCTCTAACAGATAGTGATTGGAACCTATAAGGAAAAATATAGATATATGCAAGGATGGGAAAATTCAAAATTTCCACATTTTCTTTAGATATTTATAGTTCCACATTGTGCTCTTTGTTTCAAGTCTAAGATTACACAGGAGCCAGACATTCAACCACCAAGAATCATCAGAGTTCACGGCAAGCATCATTAGCTTGAAGTCAGAGACTGGAGAGAACGGGCTTAAGGACAGGCGGACAGAATCAGAAGGATTCGTGTTGATAGCACATCAACATTAGAAAAATGATTCCAATAGGAGGAAAATTATTTTTATGGAGATATTTCTTTGTTCTTATATATAAGCTTATAAAAAAATAGTTTTTCTCAACCATATTCAATCATTTGTATATTTTGAGTTATCCCCTTCATTTCTTGCCATAAATATTACAAAACTATAGCCGCAAATCGGCTCAATATTTCATCTTTCATCATCCCAAAACCATTTAAGGGCCTGAAAAACTCTATTTAGACTCCTTGTTATTTATCTTCCTTGATGAGGACCTTGAAGTGAAATCACTTCAATTGCTGCCTTCAGTATTGGCAAGTTATAGCCTCTAACAGATAGTCATTGGAACCTATAAGGAAAAATATAGATATATGCAAGGATGGGAAAATTCAAAATTTCCACATTTTCTTTAGATATTTATAGTTCCACATTGTGCTCTTCGTTTCAAGTCTAAGATTACACAGGAGCCAGACATTCAACCACCAAGAATCATCAGAGTTCACGGCAAGCATCATTAGCTTGAAGTCAGAGACTGGAGAGAAGGGGCTTAAGGACAGGAGGACAAAATCAGAACGATTTGTGTTGACAGCATATCAACATTAGAAAAATGATTCCAATAGGAGGAAAATTCTTTTTATGAAGATATTTCTTTCTTCTCATATATAAGCTTATAAAAAAAACAGTTTTTCTCAAGCATATTCAATCATTTGTATATTTTGAGTTATCAAAAAGGGTTATTTTTTAAAATATATATTTTTTTATAGATCATATAGGTATAGATCTTTATGGGCTTTAAGGTGATTTGAAAATTTTATTTGATTAGTATGTGTGATTTTTTTAATTTATTAGAAAAAAGATTTATTTTTAATTCATTTTATTTTTAATTGATTAATATGTGTGCTGTTTTGGTACAACACTAGTGTTAAGGACAGGCGGACAGAATCAGAACGATTCGTGTTGACAAAAACTGCGAAACTTCGGGCATAGTACATGTACAATTGATATTGGTGACAAAAGATAGTTTCAATTATATATTCACGTCTGTACACAGAGAGTGACCACGCCAAACTCATCCTATATATTCGGATCAAAACAGGATTCAGAAGATTCAAATGTAAGCGTCTATGGGAGTATGGAGTTTTATAGATTCAACAACAATCTATATGATATGAGAACGCATCATGATCCACGTGAAACACCACCCCAACTCAATATTCTACTTGCATGTGATGTCTATCGTTTTAGCGGAAGGCTTCTGCATCTTCGGAACAGTCACAGTTAGGACTCCATTCTCCATTCCCGCCTATACCTCCTCCACTTTGACATTTTCGGGAAGACGGAAACTGCGTAGAAACGACCCATGAACTCGCTCCACGCGATGCCACTTTTCTCCTTGCGTAGCGTCTTCTTTCCTCCGCTCCCCACTTATTTGTAATACCCGACCTTCCTCTATCTGCACCTTCACTTCATCCTTCGACAGACCTGCGTCGACAAAGAACAGACGTACTTAGATGTCTTGCTACTCAGATATATCGATGCAAGAGTCTCTCAGATCGCCACAACGACGATGCACACTATTGAGAAGCCTTAGCTGTTTGAATCTTGTGAAAGCTACACAACAGACAAAACACGTACCAGGAAGGTTGGCCTTGAAAATGTGAGCTTCTGGTGTTTCCTTCCAGTCGACTTGCGTATTCGCAACGGCTGCCACATCACGGGCGTAACTTGAAGGGCGATCCGAGGATCGAAAATGTCGCTACCTCCGATAAGGAAGGGAGTCAGAGCCATGGCCTTCAAGAACAGGAAACTGCGTGACTTAAATGCGAGAAAGGGCAACTTCGCACGAGATACAGCAAAGGCAAGCGCATTGGATCACTCACAACTCCTCGAATTGTCGAGAATTACGGCGTTGGAGTATAAATGGGGAAGTAATCGCGCCAGTCCAGAAGAGGGTGGAAACTGCCGGACGTTTCCGGAAAAAGAACTTTCTGGAGAAGCCCGTGACGCAAGCACTCAAAGCTCCAAACGAAAAGTCAGCTTCTATCTTGGCAAAAGAAGAAAGAAAGAATGACCTCTCTCTAAGTGGATTAAGACTTAGAGTGACAATTAATGTTTCTTTTTTTAGTTTTTCTTTAATGAAGAATGCAAACTACAAATTCACCTGGGATTTAGAATAATCTTTAGATGTTAACTAGACATTCTTAGGATTAAAATTGTGAGTTCGAATTCACATGTGTTTTTTCAATTCCTCTCGATGAGATCATAGTAAGAGCTAACAAAGGCTTTTTAATAAGATATGAGAACACATCATGATCCACGTGAAACACCACCTTGTTACCCAACTAAGGATTTCTAAACTTATTGAGTGCACAGACCATTCCCTATGCTTCCCTTTCTGTTACAGCATAATTGCTTTCAGTCCAACTCAATATTCTACTTTCAGTCTTAATCATATGGCAAGATATGACATGACCTTTCAAAAGATAACCTTAGATGCAATTACACTCTTATATAGATTCAACATCAATCTATATTCTCTACATCTTTCAAAAGATAACCTTAGATGCAACAAATGCAAATCCATCTTACCAAAGATAAGAAAATCATCCACAAAAACTCTCATGAAGTCTTGTAAATAAAGTCTTGTAAATAAGGCTCAAATACTTTATGTGCCACATAGTTGAAGGACAGTCGTCCATTTGTTAGGCTACAACTCATAACCGGCTCCAAGTTCAGTAATAAAAGCTGTTTTATAATGATCCTCTTCAACAACCTTAATCTGATTTTACCCTAATAAACCATCAAGAAAACTATACATTTCATGACGATCATTTGCATCAAGCACTGCATCACAAAACGATATGGGAAAAGGATTTGTTATAGTTGTTGCACTAATAAGTTTCTTGTAATCTAGACATATTCTTAACTTGCCTTTTTTCTTAGGCACCACAATTATTGGTGACAACCACGTTACTTGGCTTAATACTTTAATGAATCCTACCATTAACATCCTATCTATCTATTCCTTAACCTATGTTGCAAAGCTCGAATTCATTCTATACCTTTGTTGAGCTATTGATTCTGCATCGATTGTTAAGATAATCCAATGTTGATCTAGCTGACATTACTATGCCTTTCATGTGCAAATATTCCTATGCAAATACATCCATATACCCCTTTAATAGCTCTACCAAATCTTCCAAAAAATTTCTTCTAAGTGCATACAAACTTTCACCATCTTTGGGTGAACTTGCATGCCTAAATAATCTTTTGTACCATGTCTTTAACTTTCCTCTACTTCTTGCTCCTTGGCTTCCTTAGTCAAAATTTCTGCCTTTGCTTCCCATAGCTTGCTTAATTCTGTGTCTTCGATTTCTTTTCTTGAAAAACTTCCTTAGTTGCCTTCCTCGGAATTTTGTCTTATTGCAATATGCCTTCGACATCGATGCTGAATACATGAACCACTATAGGATTGGCTTTCAAAGACCCCTCTTCCTCATCATCTTCAACTTCTTCTAGTAAACTGATTGTCTCAGCCACCAAATGTTTCTCTTTAAGTAAAATATTCTTCCTTGCATGTCACCTTTCTTTTACCTTTTGTTATAGCCACCACATTCAAGCCCCAATCTTGCGTGTCGTTAGCACTCCTTAACCATGGTCTACCAAGAAACATATCATAAGGACATGTTGATTCTAATATCTCAATAACCACAAAATTTACCATAAACATCATTCCTCTTACTTTTATTTCTTATTTCTTCAAGATTCCAAATGGTTGAACGCTCATTTGATTAGCCATTTTGACATGGAATGGGGCTGGAGCTAATTGACCTACCTTCAGTTATTTCTATACCTTTTTTGGAGAGGTATTCACAGTAGATCCACCATCTAATAATACTTCTTCAAACCTCCTATCCTTAAACTAAGATTTGATGACTGGTACCATAAAATCTACATCGGTCCGATCAATGTTATCAACAACTAATACCACCTTGTGATTATCACTTATATTTACATCTTGTACCAAAAGACTATCTAACAATTTTTTCTTCAATGTCGGAACTAGTGCTAATAATTGATCTAATGATATTTGTATAGGAGCATTAATAAATACCTCAAACGAATCATTATTTTTTTCACTACTGATATTGATAGTGACTTCCTAGTGCCGAACTATGACACAGTGTGCATCATCTAAATCAAAGTTTTCTTGACTAGCCTTACTTTGCTAAATCCTCTTTTGCACCTGTTCCCTAATCCCATTTTGCTCCATCGAATTTATTGGTCCTCTTTGTTTTGATCTTGTTATTGCGAGGGCTTCAACCTCCTGTGATGTCTATCATTGATTATAATCACAATTCCACCACTTGCTCCTTTGCATTTGTTAACTCAATCAAAATCACATTAGCTTGAGCCACCTAATGATTTTGTTGTCGTGGTTGATCTTGTTGGTTTGGTTGATTATACCTTGCCATGGACACTCCTCTCTCTCTTCTCTATGTTTTAACCATAATGGACAATTTAGCCTTATCCAATGATCTAGGGCAGAACAATATGCACATGACATTATCCTTGTTGATCTAGCTTCTTGATTTTATTGCTCTTGCCATGGAGGTCTTCCATGTCTTTTTCGATTGTAACCTTCCTATGATCTAACAAGTTTTGCGTGATTTAGTTCCACTACATTCTTACTTGTCTTCTCATACCTTGAAGGCTGCACTCTATTATTTAAATTATACCAACACCGAGCCATATTGCGCCCCTCTTTTTCACAAACGTCACATAATTTGTTCTCCTTTGGTGGAAGTACCAAATATTCAAACTTTTTAAATTTATTGATCAAGTCTTCTTCTTTAAGATGTTTAGCGTTATTCTTACGATTTTTTTTTATTTGAAATTCCTCATTTCACTATCCCAACCTCTGTATATAGCATCATTTTTTGAATTTGATGTTGTCCCTAATCCATCTTCAGATTCAAAGTTAGCATACTTACCTTTTGTTCTTTCGAATCTTTTTTAAAATGCTATTTTTAATGCATTATAGTTTGCAAAGTGTCGAATATCATACTAGGTAAACTAGCTCATGGCCTTACTTTCTAAGGTAGCTGCAAATTGTTGCAATTTAATCGCATCTCCATACAATGCTGCATAGCCATTGGCTATCCAGTTAATTTCAAAGTGAGCGACATGGCAATCCGCATCTTCTTTAGATCCTCCTCTAAATTTAGCTATCTTGACCCTGGGGTCAGGTGGTGTTTGTGCCATATTCTTTGGCTTAGGATATCCTCTGGATCTTTGTCTACTAGTCCCTCTTAGTGGGCCAAACTAGAGTCACCTTCTTGTCCAATTAGTCACTCCTATGAGGATTAGCTTCCGTAAATATCCTCTCACTTTCCCTACTTTGGCTGCAATCGTTCCTTCACCCTCTTAGTCTAGAGCAATTTCTTCAATATCTTGGTCTTCCACTGTAATGTTCCACTTGTCTAGATTATCTAACGCAGCTAATTGAGACATACGAGCATGAGCCCTTGTGTAATAAACTTTTCCAAACTTACTCGATCAATGTTACATTCATTTCTTGTATTATTATAGACAAGATAACTAGGATCATCAAATGTGTTGGCATTAAGAAAAACATAAAATTTCACACAAAATTTTCAAGACACACTAATCTCGAACAACACGATTAGAAGAAATTCTGAATCGAATCACATACAAACTTTACAGAAAGCTAAGAAATTTCAATAAAAGTATACTATGTAGTAAGATCTAGGAGTTACAATGCTGGAACAGAAGAAAATAGAATTTATAATTATCATAATAGCTTCAATCAAGAAAAAGCCATTACAAGAAAGTAGCATCCTCCACAAATGGCGATCCGTTCATTTTTGGCCCTGATTCTCTAAATAGACCAAGAATTTACTAGTACATACGAACAATTGGTTAGTTCACATGACATTTCTCGTAGATCCGATTACAACCACTTTTTACTAAAATCCTATTTAGTACATATCCCAGTTTGTAACATCCTAGTGAGTAATTTTTTGATTAAGCAACTAAATACTTGTATATCCCATTCAGAAAATTTAGATTTATTACATGGTTTGATAGCTCCATAGAGTTCCATTGTTGTCATACACATTATTACTCCATATAGGCCATATCACATTGGATGGACATTGTTGGGAATTGAACTCACAACCTCACGATTAGGAGTGTGATGGGCTAACCACTTGCCCCAAAAGGCATGGTTGAGGATTACTCCTTCCTTATCATGTCTCTTAAGGCATGGTTCAACCATCTCCTACTAGGATTGTGGGACATTACTTTCCCCTTAGATTGAGCATTCCCCTCAATGCTCATATGTGGACCATCCTATCTAACCTAGGCCCTTTTCCATGTTTGAGCACCACCATTAGCCTCAAATTCGAGCTGTGCCTCGATCTATTTTGGACCTATCTAGCCCACCTCTCTCTAATGTTGGAATGCCCACAGGCCCTCTTTCTTGGCCGGTTTAAGACTAACCCACTGTGAAGCGCTTCCCAAGTGCCCACGGAATGAGGCACCACCCTCCATCTTGCGCAATTTGGCAACTACGCTCTGATACCAATGTTGGGAATTGAACTCATAACCTCCCGGCTAGGAGTGTGATGGGCTAACCAGTTAGCATACTTACCTACTCCATTTGATGTTGTCCCTAATCCATCTTCAGATTCAAAGTTAGCAAACTTACCCTTTGTTCTTTCGAATCTTTTTTCTACTCTAAACGTAGCTAATACTAATACATTGAATCCACCTACTATATCTATGCTATCTACCACATTCCTCAAGATGCTTCTTAATCCCTTCTAGAAATACTTGGCTAACATTTCATATGTAGATCTCTTATCACCCTATAGCCTTTCCACTAAAATTCAAAATTCTATGCATAGTCTTCCACTAGCATATTCCTTTGCCTAATTGCTCTTAATTTTCTAAGCGCATAAGTCAAAGTCTTCTCTTTTCTAGACCTTTGCAAAAGGCTATTTTTAATGCATTATAGTTTGCAAAGTGTTGAATATCATGCTAGGTAAACTAGCTCATGGCCTTACTTTCTAAGGTAGCTGCAAATTGTTGCAATTTAATCGCATCTCCATACAATGCTGCATAGCCATTGGCTATCCAGTTAATTTCAAAGTGAGCGACATGGCAATCCGCATCTTCTTTAGATCCTCCTCTAAATTTAGCTATCTTGACCCTGGGGTCAGGTGGTGTTTGTGCCATATTCTTTGGCTTAGGATATCCTCTGGATCTTTGTCTACTAGTCCCTCTTAGTGGGCCAAACTAGAGTCACCTTCTTGTCCAATTAGTCACTCCTATGAGGATTAGCTTCCGTAAATATCCTCTCACTTGCCCTACTTTGGCTGCAATCGTTCCTTCACGTTTAGTCTAGAGGAATTTCTTCAATATCTTGGTCTTCCACTGTAATGTTCCACTTGTCTAGATTATCTAACGCAGCTAATTGAGACATACGAGCATGAGCCCTTGTGTAATAAATTGTTCCAAAGTTACTCGATCGATGTTACATTTATTTCTTGTATTATTATAGACAAGATAACTAGGATCATCAAATGTGTTGGGATTAAGCAACACATAAAATTTCACACAAACTTTTCAAGACACACTAATCTCGAACAACACGATTAGAAGAAATTCTGAATCGAATCACATATAAACTTTACAGAAAGCTAAGAAATTTCAATGAAAGTATACTATGTAGTAAGATCTAGGAGTTACAATGCTGGAATAGAAGAAAATAGAATTTATGGTTATCATAATAGCTTCAATCAAGGAAAAACCATTACAAGAAAGTAGCATCCTCCACAAATGGCGATCCTTTCACTTCTGGCCCTAATTCTCTAAATAGACCAAGAATTTACTAGTACATACGAACAATTCGTTACATCACATGACATTTCTCGTATATCAGATTACAACCACTTTTTACTAAAATCCTATTTAGTACATATCCGAGTTTGTAACATCCTAGTGAGTAATTTTTTGATTAAGCAACTAATAACTTGTATATCCCATTCAACAAATTTAGATTTATTACATGGTTTAATAGCTGCATAGAGTTCCATTGTTGTCATACACATTATTACTCCATATAGGGCATATCACATTGGATGGACGTTGTTGGGAATCGAACTCACAACCTCGCGATTAGGAGTGTGATGGGCTAACCACTTGCTCGAAAAGGCATGGTTGAGGATTACTCCTTGCTAATCCTGTCTCTTAACGCATGGTTCAACCATCTCCTACTAGGATTGTGGGACATTACTTTCCCCTTAGATTGAGCATTCCCCTCAATGCTCACTTGTGGACCATCCTATCTAACCTAGGCCCTTTTCCATGTTTGAGCACCACCATTAGCCTCAAATTCGAGCTGTGCCTGGATCTATTCAGACCTATCGAGCCCACCTCTCTCTAGTTTTGGAATGCCCACAGGCCCTACTTCTTGGCCGGTTTCAGACTCACCTACTGTCAAGCGCTTCCCAAGTGCCCACGGAATGAGGCACCACCCTCCATCTTTCCCAATTTGGCAACTAGGCTCTCATACCAATGTTGGGAATTGAACTCAGAACCTCCCGGCTAGGAGTGTGATGGGCTAACCAATTGCCCCAAAAGCCATGGTTGATGATTACTACCTAATCCTCTCTCTTTAAGCGTGGTTCAACCATATCCTACTACGATTATGTGACAGAGGTCATTTGAATGAGGTTGATTTTATGTGAGTATGTAAGGTAGGTGTATAAGATGGGATATAGTAGACACCTACAAGATCGATTTTGACTTTTTGTTTTGACTATTCAAGAGTCTTCTTAAGGGGAAGGATATGGGAAAAGAACACACATAGATGACTACATACATTGTATTGTGCAATAGCGTCCAATGGGAGTGAGGAGTATAGAAACTTTACCAAATGCCTTCCAATGCCATATTGACGAAAAAATGGACCTAAGGGAATGGAACTATCACATTAACCTCGAGAAGAAGCTTAGGAGCGTGGATATGTGCTTGGCAAGTGCTGCATCATGAACCACTCTTTAAGTACGAAAGGTAATTGGGAAAAGAATGGATGAGAGAGCCCTAAGGTGAGAGCCCACCATCTATAAAGATGGTCACTATGGTG
Organism: Ceratopteris richardii; assembly: GCA_020310875.1. NCBI lineage: Eukaryota > Viridiplantae > Streptophyta > Polypodiopsida > Polypodiales > Pteridaceae > Ceratopteris > Ceratopteris richardii. Next base: position 112,164,781 of record CM035425.1, on the reverse strand, counting down.
GGATAGAGCGTCAAAGGTTGATCTATGTGTGTCTCTCAATTTTCTCTCTTCAAGTACTCTCCTTAGTGAAAAGCTCAATGGTAGTTCATGTTTGTAAAACTAAGCCAGTCTTTTGGAATGCATCTATATGCTCCATAGTCTCATATTCATATGATGAGACTCCCTTGAACGTTTCAAGCCTTCACATGGTTGGATGTGGTCATAAAATATTTGCACCAAAGGTCATTTCCTTTAGAAATCCTATAATCTACACATAATCAGGATTTATATTTGAGATCCAACGTTCAATGAATTAGTTGCCATAATCTATGTATAAGCGCATAGATTTTGTTTTCATACTTCGTTTCCTCTCGAGTACATATACATATACCGCTCTAAATTTCGGTGATAATCCTAATATCAAATCCCAAGGCCCTAACAAATTTTCATAGTTATAAGGTTTCAAAACCTCTTTACCTCTTGGGTATTCTTGCTTTCTTTGAACATCTTATTTCCCTTAGAGTGGAGGTTGTTAATGCTTCAGATGAGTGTCAACCCCATCCTCATTTAGTTAACCTGGTCAGGTAGCTTTTTTCTTTTCATGCATGTGCATGGCAAAACGATAATTCGAATAGAGTGAGGGAATTCCCAATGCAAAAACTTGTCTATTGGTTGAGAGGATTCTCCATCCCAATGCCAGAAGCTGTCAATTGATTGAGCGAATTCTCCATCCAATGCCATTGAAACCCTCCATAAGATGAAGAGAAACTCTCTACTCCTTATTTTTCTATGTTGTCTTTGCAGGCCTGCATGGATAAGTAGAAAGTTCGTTTGTGCTGGTGACTAAAAAGATAGTATGCACTATGACAAGCGAATCTCCCCTTCATTTCTTGCCATAAATATTACAAAACTATAGCCGCAAATCGGATCAATATTTCATCTCTCATTATCCCAAAACCATTTAAGGGCCTGAAAAACTCTATTTAGACTCCTTGTTATTTATCTTCCTTGATGAGGACCTTGAAGTGAATCACTTCAAATGCTGCCTTCAGTATTGGCAAGTTATAGCCTTTAACATATATGCAAGGATGAGAAAATTCAAAATTTCCACATTTTCTTTAGATATTTATAGTTCCATATTGTGCTCTTCGTTTCATCAGAGTTCACGGCAAGCATCATTAGCTTGAAGTCAGAGACTGGAGAGAACGGGCTTAAGGACAAGCGGACAGAATCAGAACAATTCCTGTTGACAACATATCAACATTAGAAAAATGATTTCAATAGAAGGAAAATTCTTTTTATGCAGATATCTCTTTCTTCTCATATATAAGCTTATAGAAAAACAGTTATCAGGTTATTTTTTAAAATATATATTTTTTATAGATCATCTACGTATAGATCTTTATGGGGTTATTTTATTTGATTAGTATGTGTGGTTTTTTTAATTTATTAGAAAAAAAGACACTATAGTGTACAGAACGATTCGTGTTGACAAAAACTGCGAAACTTCGGGCCACGTCTGTACACAGAGAGTGGCCACGCCAAACTCATCCTATATATTCGGATCAAAACAGGATTCAGAAGATTCAAATGTAAGGGTCTATGGGAGTATGGAGTTTCAGCCTGCAGTGTGCTAAATATCAACTATAACAACAACAGAGAAAGCCTGCAAAACATCATTGGTTTCTTTCCACATCATTGCCTCGATCATTCTAAGTGCATGTGATGTCAATCGTTTTAGCGGAAGGCTTCTGCATCTTCGGAACAGTCACAGTTAGGACTCCATTCTCCATTCCCGCCTTCACCTCCTCCAGTTTGACATTTTCGGGAAGACGGAATCTGCGTAGAAACGACCCATGAACTCGCTCCACGTGATGCCACTTTTCTCCTTGCGTAGCCTCTTCTTTCCTCCGCTCCCCACTTATTTGTAATACCCGACCTTCCTCTACCTGGGCCTTCACTTCATCCTTCGACAGACCTGCGTCGACAAAGAACAGACGTACTTAGATATCTTGCTACTCAGATATATCGATGCAAGAGTCTCTCAGATCGCCACAACGACGATGCACACTATTGAGAAGCCTTAGCTGTTTGAATCTTGTGAAAGCTACACAACAGACAAAACACGTACCAGGAAGGTTGGCCTTGAAAATGTGAGCTTCTGGTGTTTCCTTCCAGTCGACTTGCGTATTCGCAACGGCTGCCACATCACGGGCGTAACTTGAAGGGCGATCCGAGGATCGGCTACCAAAGATGAGGGAATCTATGTTGAAAGGGTCGAAAAATGTCGCTACCTCCGATAAGGAAGGGAGTCAGAGCCATGGCGTTCAAGAACAGCAAACTGCGTGACTGAAATGCGAGAAAGGGGAACTTCGCACGAGATACTTAGAAGCGCATTGGAGCACTCACAACTCTACGAATTGTCGAGAATTACGGCGTTGGAGTATAAATGGGGAAGTCATCGCGCCAGTCCAGAAGAGAACTTTCTGGAGAAGATGGGAGAAATCAGAAGCCCGCGACGCCAGCTGTGACTCAAGGCTCCAAACGAAAAGTCAGCTCTCTAAGTGGATTAAGACTTAGAGTGACAATTAATGTTTTTTTGTTTAGTTTTTCTTTAATGAAGAATGCAAACTACAAATTCTTTAGAATAATCTTTAGATGTTAACTAGACATGCATGTGAGTTCGAATTCACATGTGTTTTTTCAATTCCTCTCGATGAGATCATAGTAAGAGCTAACAAAGGCTTTTTAATAAGATATGAGAACGCATCATGATCCACGTGAAACACCACCTTGTTATTCAGTGCATAGACTCTTTCTGTTACAACATAATTGCTTTCAGTCTTAATCGTATGGCCAGATATGACATGACCTTTCAAAAGATAAACTTAGATGCAATTACACTCTTATAAAGATTCAACAACAATCTATATTCTCTACATCTTTCAAAAGATAACCTTAGATGCAACAAATGCAAATCCATCTTCCCAAAGATAAGAAAATCATCAACAAAAACTCTCATGAAGTCTTGTAAATAAGGCTCAAATACTTTATGTGCCACATAGTTGAAGGACAGTCGTCCATTTATTAGGCTACAACTCATAACCGGCTCCAAGTTCAGTAATAAAAGCTGTTTTATAATGATCCTCTTCAACAATCTTAAGCTCATTATACCCTAACAAACCATCAAGAAAACTATACATTTCATGACGATCATTTGCATCAAGCACTGCATCACAAAATGATATGGGAAAAGGATTTGTTATAGTTGTTGCACTAATAAGTTTCTTGTAATCTAGACATATTCTTAACTTGCCTTTTTTCTTAGGCACCACAATTATTGGTGACAACCACGTTACTTGGCTTACTACTTTAATGAATCCTACCATCAATATCTTATCTATCTATACCTTTGTTGAGCTATTGATACTACATCGATTGTTAAGTTAATCCAATGTTGATGTAGCTGAGATCTACTATGTCTTTCATGTGAAAATATTCCTCTGCAAATATGTCCATATACCCCTTTAACAGCTCTACCAAATCTTCCAATAGACGTCCTTCTATTGATACTACATCGATTGTTAAGTTAATCCAATGTTGATGTAGCTGAGATCTACTATGTCTTTCATGTGAAAATATTCCTATGCAAATATGTCCATATACCCCTTTAACAGCTCTACCAAATCTTCCAATAGATGTCCTTCTAAGTGCATACAAACTTTCGCCATCTTTGGGTCAACTTGCATGCCTAAATAATCTTCTGTACCATGTCTTTAACTTTCCTCTAGTTCTTGGTCGTTGGCTTCCTTAGTCAAAATTTCTGCCTTTGCTTCCCATAGCTTGCTTAATTCTGTGTCTTCTATTTCTTTTCTTGAAAAACTTCCTTAGTGGCCTTCCTCGGAATTTTGTCTTATTGCAATATGCCCTCGATATCGATGCTGGATACAGGAACCACTGTAGGATTGGCTTTCAAAGACCCCTCTTCCTCATCATCTTCAACTTCTTCTAGTAAACTGATTGTCTCAGCCACCAAAGGTTTCTCTTTAAGTAATATTCTTCCTTGCATGTCACCTTTCTTTTACCTTTTGTTATAGGCACCACATTCAAGCCCCAATCTTGCGTCTCGTTAGCACTCCTTAACCATGGTCTACGAAGCAACATATCATAAGGACATGTTGATTCTAACATCTTAATAACCACAAAATTTACCATAAACATCATTCCTCCTACTTTTATTTCTTATTTCTTCAAGATTCCAAATGGTTGAACGCTCATTTGATTAGCCATTTTGACATGGAATGGGGCTGGAGCTGATGGACCTACCTTCAGTTATTTCTATACCGTTTTTGGAAAGATATTCACTATAGATCCACCATCGAATAATACTTCTTCAAACCTCCTATCCTTAAACTAAGATTTAATGACTGGTACCATAAAATCTAGATCGGTCCGATCAATGTTATCAACAACTAATACCACCTTGTGATTATCACTTATATTTACATCTTGTACCAAAAGTCTATTTAACAATTTTTTCTTCAATGTCGGAACTAGTGCTAATAATTGATCTAATGATATTTGTATAGGAGCATTACTAAATACCTCAAACCAATCATTATTTTTTTCACTACTGATATTGATAGTGACTTCCTGGTGCCAAACGATGACACACTGTGTATCGTCTAAATCAAAGTTTTCTTGACTAGCCTTACTTTGCTAAATCCTCTTTTGCACCTGTTCCCTAATCCCATTTTGCTCCATCCAATATATTGGTGCTCTTTGTTTTGATCTTGTTATTGCGAGGGCTTCAACCTCCTCTGATATCAATCATTGATTATAATCACAATTCCATTCCTTCATAGGATATATCTTTTTATGTACCTATCTTGGAGATATTTCCACCACTTGCTCCTTTGCATTTCTTAACTCAATCAAAATCACATTAGCTTGAGCCACCTAATGATTTTAATGTCGTGGTTGATCTTGTTGGTTTAATTGATTATACCTTGCCATGGACATTCCTCTCTCTTCTCTATATTTTAACTATAATGGACAATTTAGCCTTATCCAATGATCTAGGGCAGAACAATATGCACATGACATTATCCTTGTTGGTCTAGCTTCTTGATTTTATTGCTCTTGCCATGGAGGTCTTCCATGTCTTTTTCGATTGTAACCTTCCCATGATCTAACAAGTTTTGCGTGATTTAGTTCCACTACATTCTTACTTCTCTTCTCATACCTTGAAGGCTGCACTCTATTATTTAAATTATACCAACACCGAGCCATACTGTGCCCCTCTTTTTCACAAATGTCACATAATTTGTTCTCCTTTGGTGGAGGTACCAAATATTCAAACTTTTTAAATTTATTGATCAAGTCTTCTTCTTTAAGATGTGTAGCGTTATTCTTACGATTCTTTTTTTATTTGAAATTCCTCATTTCACTATCCGAACCTCTGTATATAGCATCATTTTTTGAGTTTGATGTTGTCCCTAATCCATCTTCAGATTCAAAGTTAGCATACATACCTTTTGTTCTTTCGAATCTTTTTTCTACTCTAAATGTAGCTAATACTAATACATTGAATCCACCTACTATATCTATGCTATCTACCACATTCCTCAGGATGCTTCGTAATCCCTTCTAGAAATACTTGGCTAACATTTCTTATGTAGATCTCTTATCACCCTATAGCCTTTCCACTAAAATTCAAAAATCTGTGCATAGTCTTCCACTAACATATTCCTTTGCCTAATTGCTCTTAATTTTCTAAGCGCATAAGTCAAAGTCTTCTCTTTTCTAGACCTTTGAAAAAGGCTATTTTTAATGCATTATAGTTTGTAAAGTGTCGAATATCATACTAGGTAAACTAGCTCATGGCCTTACTTCCTAAGGTAGCTGCAAATTGTTGCAATTTAATCGCATCTCCATACAACGCGGCATAGCCATTGGCTATCCAGTTAATTTCAAAGTGAGCGACATGGCAATCCGCATCTTCTTTAGATCCTCCTCTAAATTTAGCTATCTTGATCCTGGGGTCAGGTGGTGTTTGTGCCATATTCTTTGGCTTAGGATATCCTCTAGATCTTTGTCTACTAGTCCCGCTTAGTGGGCCAAACTAGAGTCACCTTCTTGTCCAATTAGTCACTCCTATGAGGATTAGCTTCCCAAATATCCTCTCACTTGCCCTACTTTGGCTACAATCGTTCCTTCACCCTCTTAGTCTAGAGCAATTTCTTCAATATATTGGTCTTCCACTGTAATGTTCCACTTGTGTAGATTATCTAACGCATCTAATTGAGACATACGAGCATGAGCCCTTGTGTAATAAACTTCCAAACTTACTCGATCGATGTTACATTCAATTCTTGTCTTATTACAGACAAGATAACTAGGATCATCAAATGTGTTGGGATTAAGAAACACATAAAATTTCACACAAACTTTTCAAGACACACTAATCTCGAACAACACGATTAGAAGAAATTCTGAATCGAATCACATACAAACTTTACAGAAAGCTAAGAAATTTCAATAAAAGTATACTATGTAGTAAGATGTAGGAGTTACAATGCTGGAATAGAGAAAAATAGAATTTATAATTATCATAATAGCTTCAATCAAGAAAAAACCATTACAAGAAAGTAGCATCCTCCACAAATGGCGATCCTTTCACTTATGACCCTCATTCTCTAAATAGACCAAGAATTTACTAGTACATACGAACAATTCGTTAGTTCACATAACATTTCTGGTATATCTGATTACAACCACTTTTTACTAAAAGCCTATTTAGTACATATCCGAGTTCGTAACATCCTAGTGAGTAATTTTCTGATTAAGCAACTAAATACTTGTATATCCCATTGAGCAAATTTAGATTTATTACATGGTTTAATAGCTCCATAGAGTTCCATTGTTGTCATACACATTATTACTCCATATAGGGCATATCACATTGGATGGACGTTGTTGGGAATTGAACTCACAACCTCGCGATTAGGAGTGTGATGGGCTAACCACTTGCCCAAAAAGGCATGGTTGAGGATTACTTCTTCCTAATCCTGTCTCTTAAGGCATGGTTCAACCATCTCCTACTAGGATTGTGGGACATTACTTTCCCCTTAGATTGAGCATTCCCCTCAATGCTCACTTGTGGACCATCCTATCTAACCTAGGCCCTTTTCCATGTTTGAGCACCACCATTAGCCTCAAATTCGAGCTGTGCCTGGACCTATTTCGGACCTATCTAGCCCTCCTCTCTCTAGTGTTGGAATGCCCATAGGCCCTCCCTCTTGGCCGGTTTCAGACTCACCCACTGTCAAGCGCTTCCCAAGTGCCCACGGAATGAGGCACCACCCTCCATCTTGCCCAATTCGGCACCTAGGCTCTGATACCAATGTTGGGAATTGAACTCAGAAACTCCCGGCTAGGAGTGTGATGGGCTAACCAGTTGCCTCAAAAGCCATGGTTGATGATTACTACCTAATCCTCTCTCTTTAAGCGTGGTCCAATACTAGGATTATGTGACAGAGGTCATTTGAATGAGGTTGATTTTATGTGAGTATGTAAGGTAGGTGTATAAGATGGGAGATAGTAGACACCTACAAGATCGATTTCGACTTTTTGTTTTGACTACTCAAGAGTCTTCTTAAGGGGAAGGATATGGGAAAAGAACACACATAGATGACTACATACATTGTATTGTGCAATAGCGTCCAATGGGAGTGAGGAGTATAGAAACTTTACCAAATGCCTTCCAATGCCATATTGAGGGAAAAATGGAACTAAGGGAAAGGAACTATCACATTAACCTCCAGAAGAAGCTTAGGAGCGTGGATATGTGGTTGGCAAGTGCTGCATCATGAACCACTCTTTAAGTACGAAACGTAATTGGGAGCAAATTTTCATAGTTACAAGGTTTCAAAACCTCTTTACCTCTTGGGTATTCATGTTTTCTTTGAATATCTTATTTCCCTTAGAGTGGAGGTTGTTAATGCTTTCAGATGAGTGTCAACCCCATCCTCATTTAGTTAACCTGGTCAGGTAGCTTTTTTTTTTCATGCATGTGCATGCAAAAACGATAATTCGAATAGAGGGAGGAAATTCCCAATGCCAAAAATTGTCTATTGGTTGAGAGAATTCTCCATCCCAATGCCAAAAGCTGTCAATTGATTGAGCAAATTCTCCATCCCAATGCCATTGAAACCCTCCATAAGATGAAGAGAAACTCTCTACTCCTTATTTCTCTATGTTGTCTTTGCAGGCCTGCATGGATAAGTAGAAAGTTCGTTTGTGCTGGTGACTAAAAAGATAGTATGCACTATGACGAGCGAATCTCCCCTTCATTTCTTGCCATAAATATTACAAAACTATAGCCGCAAATCGGCTCAATATTTCATCTTTCATCATCCCAAAACCATTTAAGGGCCTTAAAAACTCTATTTAGACTCCTTGTTATTTATCTTCCTTGATGAGGACCTTGAAGTGAAATCACTTCAATTGCTGCCTTCAGTATTGGCAAGTTATAGCCTCTAACAGATAGTGATTGGAACCTAGAAGAAGAAATATAGATATATGCGAGGATGGGAAAATTCAAAATTTCCACATTTTCTTTAGATATTTATAGTTCCACATTGTGCTCTTCGTTTCAAGTCTAAGATTACACAGGAGCCAGACATTCAACCACCAAGAATCATCAGAGTTCACGGCAAGCATCATTAGCTTGAAGTCAGAGACTGAAGAGAACGGGCTTAAGGACAGGCTAACAGAATCGGAACGATTCGTGTTGATAGCACATCAACATTAGAAAAATGATTCCAATAAGAGGAACATTCATTTTATGGAGATGTTTCTCTCTTCTCATATATAAGCTTATAGAAAAACAGTTTTTCTCAATCATATTCAATCATTTGTATATTTTGAATTATCAAAAAGGGTTATTTTTTGAAATATATATTTTTTATAGATCATCTAGGTATAGTGTTTTGTTTTGTTTTCAAAATTTTATTTGATTAGTATGTGTGATTTTTTTAATTTATTAGAAAACAAAACAAAACACTATAGTGTACTGTTTTGGTACAACACTTGTTTTGGTACAACACTAGTGTTAAGGACAGGCGGACAGAATCAGAACGATTCGTGTTGACAAAAACTGCGAATCTTCGGGCATAGTTTCAATTATATATTCGGATCAATTATAGCTCCGCTCCCCAGTTATTTGTAATACCCGACCTTCCTCTACCTGCACCTTCACTTCATCCTTCGCAGACCTGCGTCGACAAAGAACAGATATATCGATGCAAGAGTCTCTCAGATCGCCACAACGACGATGCACACAACGACGACAAAACACGTACCAGGAGGGTTGGCCTTGAAAATGTGAGCTTCTGGTGTTTCCTTCCAGTCGACTTGCGTATTCGCAACGGCTGCCACATCACGGGCGTAACTTGAAGGGCGATCCGAGGGTCGGCTACCCAAGATGAGGGAATCTATGTTGAAAGGGTCGAAAATGTCGCTACCTAAGGAAGGGAGTCAGAGCCATGGCTTTCAAGAACAGCAAACTGCGTGACTGAAATGCGAGAAAGGGGAACTTCGCAAGCGCATTGGATCAGTCACAACTCTACGAATCGTGGAGATTTACGGCGTTGGAGTATAAATGGGGAGTCATCGCGCCAGTCCAGAAGAGCGTGGAAACTGCAGGACGTTTCCGGAAAAAGAACTTTCTGGAGAAGATGGGAGAAATCAGAAGCCCGCGACGCAAAGTCAAGCTGCAAACGAAAAGTGAGCTTCTATCTTGGAAAAAGAAGAAAGTTTTTTTTTTTAGTTTTCCTAAGAATGTCTAGTTTTTCTTTAGAATAATCTTTAGATGTTAACTAGACATTCTTAGGATTACCTTAAAATAAAATTGTGAGTTCGAATTCACATGTGTTTTTTCAATCCCTCTCGATGAGATATGAGAACGCATCATGACTACATAGACCATTCCCTACATAGACCATTCCCTATGTTTCTCTTTTTGTTACAACATAATTGCTTTCAGTCCCACTCAATATTCTACAACATAATTGCTTTCAGTCCCACTCAATATGACATGACCTTTCAAAAGATAACCTTAGATGCAATTACAGCCCCTACAACCACATCTCATGCATTGCTAAATACGTGGAAGGGCAATGACCAATCATATGGTTACAACTCATAACCGACTCCAAGTTCAGTAATAAAAGGTGTTTTATAATGATCACAAAACGATATGGGAAAAGGATTTGTTATAGTTGTTGCACTAATAAGTTTCTTGTAATCTAGACATTCTCTTAACTTGCGTTTTTTCTTAGGCACCACAATTATTGGTGACAACCACGTTACTTGGCTTACTACTTTAATGAATCCTACCATCAACATCTTATCTATCTATTCCTTAACCTATGTTGCAAAGCTCGGATTCATTCTATACCTTTGTTGAGCTATTGATATTGCTAAGATTACTATGCCTTTCATGTGCAAATATTCCTATGCAAATCTCTACCAAATCTTCCAAAAAATGTCCTTCTAAGTGCATACAAACTTTCACCATCTTTGGGTCAACTTGCATGCCTAAATAATCTTTTGTACCATGTCTTTAACTTTCCTCTACTTCTTGCTCCTTGACTTCCTTAGTCAAAATTTCTGCCTTTGCTTCCCATAGCTTGCTTAATTCTGTGTCTTCTGTTTCTTTTCTTGAAAAACTTCCTTAGTTGCCTTCCTCGGAATTTTGTCTTTTTGCAATATGCCTTCGACATCGATGTTGAATACAGGAACCACTATAGGATTGGCTTTCAAAGACCCCTCTTCCTCATCATCTTCAACTTCTTCTAGTAAACTGATTGTCTCAGCCACCAAAGGTTTCTCTTTAAGTAAAATATTCTTCCTTGCATGTCACGTTTCTTTTACCTTTTGTTATAGAATTTACCATAAACATCATTCCTCCTACTTTTATTTCTTATTTCTTCAAGATTCCAAATGGTTGAACGCTCATTTGATTAGACATTTTGACATGGAATGGGGCTGGAGCTATTTGACCTACCTTCAGTTATTTCTATACCTTTTTTGGAAAGATATTCACAATAGATCCACCATCTAATAATACTTCTTCAAACCTCCTATCCTTAAGCTAAGATTTAATAACTGGTACCATAAAATCTACATCGGTCCGATCAATGTTATCAACAACTAATACCACCTTGTTATTATCACTTATATTTACATCTTGTACCAAAAGTCTATCTAACAATTTTTTCTTCAATGTCGAAACTAGTGCTAATAATTGATCAAATGATATTTGTATAGGAGCATCAATAAATACCTCAAACCAATCATTATTTTTTTCACTAGTGATATTGATAGTGACTTCCTGGTGCCGAACGATGACACACTGTGTATCATCTAAATCAAAGTTTTCTTGACTAGCCTTACTTTGCTAAATCCTCTTTTGCACCTGTTCCCTAATCCCATTTTGCTCCATCCAATTTATTGGTCCTCTTTGTTTTGATCTTGTTATTGCGAGGGCTTCAACCTCCTCTGATGTCAATCATTGATTATAGTCACAATTCCATTCCTTCATAGGACGCTCCTCTCTCTTCTCTATGTTTTAACCATAATGGACAATCTAGCCTTATCCAATGATCTAGGGCAGAACAATATGCACATGACATTATCCTTGTTGGTCTAGCTTCTTGAATTTATTGCTCTTGCCATGGAGGTCTTCCATGTCTTTTTCGATTGTAACCTTCCCATGATCTAACAAGTTTTGCGTGATTTAGTTCCAATACATTCTTACTTCTCTTCTCATACCTTGAAGGCTGCACTCTATTATTTCAATTATACCAACACCGAGCCATATTGTGCCCCTCTTTTTCACAAATGTCACATAATATGTTCTCCTTTGGTGGAGGTACCAAATATTCAAACTTTTTAAATTTATTGATCAAGTCTTCTTCTTTAAGATGTTTAGCGTTATTCTTACGATTCTTTTTTTATTTGAAATTCCTCATTTCACTATCCCAACCTCTGTATATAGCATCATTTTTTGAGTTTGTTGTTGTCCCTAATCCATCTTCAGATTCAAAGTTAGCATACTTACCTTTTGTTCTTTCGAATCTTTTTTCTACTCTAAACGTAGCTAATACTAATACATTGAATCCACCTACTATATCTATGCTATCTATCACATTCCTCAAGATGCTTCTTAATCCCTTCTAGAATACTTGGCTAACATTTCATATGTAGATCTCTTATCACCCTATAGCCTTTCCACTAAAATTCAAAATTTTGTGCATAGTCTTCCACTAACATATTCCTTTGCCTAATTGCTCTTAATTTTTTAAGCGCATAACTCAAAGTCTTCTCTTTTCTAGAACTTTGCAAAAGGCTATTTTTAATGCATTATAGTTTGCAAAGTGTCGAATATCATACTAGGTAAACTAGCTCATGGCCTTACTTTCTAAGGTAGCTGCAAAGTGTTGCAATTTAATCGCATCTCCATCCAACGCGGCATAGCCATTGGCTATCCAAATAATTTCAAAGTGAGCGACATGGCAATCCGCATCTTCTTTAGATCCTCCTCTAAATTTAGCTATCTTGACCCTGGGGTCAGGTGGTGTTTGTGCCATATTCTTTGGCTTAGCATATCCTCTAGATCTTTGTCTAGTAGTCCCTCTTAGTGGGCCAAACTAGAGTCACCTTCTTGTCCAATTAGTCACTCCTATGAGGATTAGCTTCCCTAAACATCCTCTCACTTGCCCTACTTTGGCTACAATCGTTCCTTCACCCTCTTAGTCTAGAGCAATTTCTTCAATATCTTGGTCTTCCACTGTAATGTTCCACTTGTCTATATTACCTAACGCATCTAATTGAGACATACGAGCATGAGCCCTTGTGTAATAAATTGTTCCAAAGTTACTCGATCGATGTTACATTCATTTCTTGTCTTATTATAGACAAGATAACTAGGATCATCAAATGTGTTGGGATTAAGCAACACATAAAATTTCACCCAAACTTTTCAAGACACACTAATCTCGAACAACACGATTAGAAGAAATTTTGAATCGAATCACAGACAAACTTTACATAAAGCTAAGAAATTTCAATAAAAGTATACTATGTAGTAAGATCTAGGAGTTACAATGCTAGAATAGAAGAAAATAGAATTTATGGTTATCATAATAGCTTCAATCAAGAAAAAACCATTACAAGAAAGTAGCATCCTCCACAAATGGTGATCCTTTCACTTTTGGCCCTCATTCTCTAAATAGACCAAGAATTTACTAGTACATACGAACAATTCGTTAGTTCACATGACATTTCTCGTATATCCGATTACAACCACTTTTTACTAAAACCTATTTAGTACATATCCGAGTTCGTAACATCCTAGAGAGTAATTTTCTGATTAAGCAACTAAATACTTGTATATCCTATTCAGCAAATTTAGATTTATTACATGGTTTAATAGCTCCATAGAGTTCCATTGTTGTCATACACATTATTACTCCATATAGGGCATATCACATTGGATGGAAGTTGTTGGGAATTGAACTCACAACCTCGCGATTAGGAGTGTGATGGGCTAACCACTTGCCCCAAAAGGCATGGTTGAGGATTACTCCTTCCTAATCTTGTCTCTTAAGGCATGGTTCAACCATCTCCTACTAGGATTGTGGGACATTACTTTCCCCCTAGATAGAGCATTCGCCTCAATGCTCACTTGTGGACCATCCTATCTAACCTAGGCCCTTTTTCATGTTTGAGCACCACCATTAGCGTCAAATTCGAGCTGTGCCTGGACCTATTTGGACCTATCTAGCCCACCTCTCTCTAGTGTTGGAATGCCGACATTCCCTCCTTCTTGGCTGGTTTCAGACTCACCCACTGTCAAGCGCTTCCCAAGTGCCCACGGAATGAGGCACCACCCTCCATCTTGCCCAATTTGGCAACTAGGCTCTGATACCAATGTTGGGAATTGAACTCAAAACCTCCCGGCTAGGAGTGTGATGGGCTAACTAGTTGCCCCAAAAGCCATGGTTGATGATTACTCTCTCTCTTTAAGCGTGGTTCAACCATCTCCTACTAGGATTATGTGACAGAGTTCATTCGAATGAGGTTGATTTTATGTGAGTATGTAAGGTAGGTGTATAAGATGGGAGATAGTAGACACCTACAAGACCGATTTTGACTTTATCTTTTGACTACTCAAGAGTCTTCTTAAGGGGAAGGATATGGGAAAAGAACACACATAGATGACTACATACATTGTATTGTGCAATAGCGTCCAATGGGAGTGAGGAGTATAGAAACTTTACCAAATGCCTTCCAATGCCATATTGAGGAAAAAATCGAACTAAGGGAATGGAACTATCACATTAACCTCCAGAAGAAGCTTAGGAGGGTGGATATGTGCTTGGCAAGTGCTGCGTCATGAACCACTCTTTAAGTACGAAAGGTAATTGGGAAAAGAATGGATGAGAGAGCCCTAAGGTGGGAGCCCAACATCTATAAAAATGGTCACTATGGTGGGATAGAGCGACAAAGGTTGATCTATGTGTGTCTCTCAACTTTCTCTCTTCGAGTACTCTCCTTAGTGAAAAGCTCAATGGTAGTTCATGTTTGTAAAACTAAGCCACTCTTTTGGAATGCATCTATATGCTCCATAGTCTCATATTCATATGATGCTGCAAATTTTTGCAATTTAATCGCATCTCCATACAACGCGGCATAGCCATTGGCTATCGAGTTAATTTCAAAGTGAGCAACATGGCAATCCGCATCTTCTTTAGATCCTCCTCTAAATTTCGCTATCTTGACCATGGGGTCAGGTGGTGTTTGTGACATATTCTTTGGCTTAGGATATCCTCTAGATCTTTGTCTACTAGTCCCCCTTAGTGGGCCAAACTAGAGTCACCTTCTTGTCCAATTAGTCACTCCTATGAGGATTAGCTTCCGTAAATATCCTCTCACTTGCCCTACTTTGGCTGCAATCGTTCCTTCACCCTCTTAGTCTAGAGCAATTTCTTCAATATCTTGGTCTTCCACTATAATGTTCCACTTGTCTAGATTATCTAACGCATCTAATTGAGACATACGAGCATGAGCCCTTGTGTAATAAACTTTTCCAAACTTACTCGATCGATGTTACATTCATTTCTTGTCTTATTACAGACAAGATAACTAGGATCATCAAATGTGTTGGGATTAAGCAACACATAAAATTTCACACAAACTTTTCAAGACACACTAATCTCGAACAACACGATTAGAAGAAATTCTGAATCGAATCACATACAAACTTTACAAAAAGCTAAGAAATTTCAATAAAAGTATACTGTGTAGTAAGATCTAGGAGTTACAATGGTGGAGTAGAAGCAAATAGAATTTATGGTTATCATAATAGCTTCAATCAAGAAGAAACCATTACAAGAAAGTAGCATCCTCCACAAATTGCGATCCTTTCATTTCTGGCCCTCATTCTCTAAATAGACCAAGAATTTAGTAGTACATACGAACAATTCGTTAGTTCACATGACATTTCTGGTATATCCGATTACAACCACTTTTTACTAAAATCCTATTTAGTACATATCCGAGTTCGTAACATCCTAGTGAGTAATTTTCTGATTAAGCAACTAAATACTTGTATATCCCATTCAACAAATTTAGATTTATTACATGGTTTAATAGCTCCATAGAGTTCCATTGTTGTCATACACATTATTACTCCATATAGGGCATATCACATTGGATGGACGTTGTTGGGAATTGAACTCACAACCTCGCGATTAGGAGTGTGATTGGCTAACCACTTGCCCCAAAAGGCATGGTTGAGGATTACTCCTTCCTAAGCCTGTCTCTTAAGGCATGGTTCAACCATCTCCTACTAGGATTGTGGGACATAACTTTCCCCTTAGATTGAGCATTCCCCTCAATGCTCACTTGTGGACCATCCTATCTAACCTAGACCCGTTTCCACGTTTGAGCACCACCATTAGCCTCAAATTCGAGCTGTGGCTCGACCTATTTCGGACCTATCTTGCCCACCTCTCTCTAGTGTTGGAATGCCCACAGGCCCTCCTTCTTGGCCCGTTTCAGACTCACCCACTGTCAAGCGCTTCCCAAGTGCCCACGGAATGAGGCACCACCCTCCATCTTGCCCAATTTGTCAACTAGGTTGTAATACCAATGTTGGGAATTGAACTCACAACCTCCCGGCTAGGACTGTGATGGGCGAACCAGTTGCCCCAAAAGCCATGGTTGATGATTACTACCTAATCCTCTCTCTTTTAGTGTGGTTCAACCATCTCCTACTAGGATTATGTGATAGAGGTCATTTGAATGAGGTTGATTTTATGTGAGTATGTAAGGAGCGTGGATATGTGGTTGGCAAGTGCTGCATCATGAACCACTCTTTAAGTACGAAAGGTAATTCGGAAAAGAATGGATGAGAGAGCCCTAAGGTGGGAGCCCACCATCTATAAAGATGGTCACTATGGTGGGATAGAGCGACAAAGGTTGATCTATCTGTGTCTCTCAATTTTCAATCTTCGATTACTCTCCTTAGTGAAAAGCTCAATGGTAGTTCATGTTTGTAAAACTGAGTCACTCTTTTGGAATCCATCTATATGCTCCGTAGTCTCATATTCATATGATGAGACTCCCTTGAACGTTTTCAAGCCTTCACATGGTTGGATGTAGTCATAAAATATTTGCACCAAAGGTGTATAAAATGCCAAAATCCTCTATAAAACCTCACAAACTTATACAATTTGTTATGCAGAATGCTTATGGTGAAGCCTTATATCATTTTCTTTAGAAATCCTATAATCTACATATACTCAGGATTTATATTTGAGTTCCAACGTTCAATGAATTAGTTGCCATACTCTATGTATAAGCGCATAGATTTTCTTTTCATACTTCGTTTCCTCTCGAGTACATATACATATACCGCTCTAAATCTTGGTGATAATCCTAATATTAAATCCCAAGGCCCTAACAAATTTTCATAGTTACAAGGTTTCAAAACCTCTTTACCTCTTGGGTATTCTTGTTTTCTTTGAATATCTTATTTCCCTTAGAGTGGAGGTTGTTAATGCTTTGAGATGAGTGTCAACCCCATCCTCATTTAGTTAACCTGGTCAGGTAGCTTTTTTTTTCATGCATGTGCATGCAAAAACGATAATTCGAATAGAGTGAGGGAATTCCCAATGCAAAAAATTGCCTATTGGTTGAGAGAATTCTCCATCCCAATGCCAAAAGCTGTCAATTGATTGAGCGAATTCTCCATCCCAATGGCATTGAAACCCTCCATAAGATGAAGAGAAACTCTCTACTCCTTATTTTTCTATGCTGTCTTTGCAGGCCTGCATGGATAAGTAGAAAGTTCGTTTGTGCTGGTGACTAAAAAGATAGTATGCACTATGACGAGCGAATCTCCCCATCATTTCTTGCCATAAATATTACAAAACTGTAGCCGCAAATCGGCTCAATATTTCATCTTTCATCATCCCAAAACCATTTAAGGGCCTGAAAAACTCTATTTAGACTCCTTGTTATTTATCTTCCTTGATGAGGACCTTGAAGTGAAATCACTTCAATTGCTGCGTTCAGTATTGGCAAGTTATAGCCTCTAACAGATAGTGATTGGAACCTATAAGAAAAAATATAGATATATGCAAGGATGGGAAAATTCAAAATTTCAACATTTTCTTTAGATATTTATAGTTCCACATTGTGCGCTTTGTTTCAAGTCTAAGATTACACAGGAGCCAGACATTCAACCACCAAGAATCATCAGAGTTCACCGCAAGCATCATTAGCTTGAAGTCAGAGACTGGAGAGAACGGGCTTAAGGACAGGCGGACAGAATCAGAAGGATTCGTGTTGATAGCACATCAACATTAGAAAAATGATTCCAATAGGAGGAAAATTCTTTTTATGGAGATATTTCTTTCTTCTCATATATAAGCTTATAGAAAAATAGTTTTTCTCAACCATATTCAATCATTTGTATATTTTGAGTTATCCCCTTCATTTCTTGCCATAAATATTACAAAACTATAGCTGCAAATCGGCTCAATATTTCATCTTTCATCATCCCAAAACCATTTAAGGGCCTGAAAAACTCTATTTAGACTCCTTGTTATTTATCTTCCTTGATGAGGACCTTGAAGTGAAATCACTTCAATTGCTGCCGTCAGTATTGGCAAGTTATAGTCTCTAATAGATAGTCATTGGAACCTATAAGGAAAAATATAGATATATGCAAGGATGGGAAAATTCAAAATTTCCACATTTTCTTTAGATATTTATAGTTCCACATTGTGCTCTTCATTTCAAGTCTAAGATTACACAGGAGCCAGACATTCAACCACCAAGAATCATCAGAGTTCACGGCAAGCATCATTAGCTTGAAGTCAGAGACTGGAGAGAAGGGGCTTAAGGACAGGAGGACAAAATCAGAACGATTTGTGTTGACAACATATCAACATTAGAAAAATCATTCCAATAGGAGGAAAATTCTTTTTATGGAGATATTTCTTTCTTCTCATATATAAGCTTATAGAAAAACAGTTTTTCTCAACTATATTCAATCATTTGTATATTTTGAGTTATCAAAAAGGGTTATTTTTTAAAATATATATTTTTTTATATATCATCTAGGTATAGATCTTTATGGGGCTTTAAGATGTTTTGAAAATTTTATTTGATTAGTATGTGTGATTTTTTTAATTTATTAGAAAAAAGATTTATTTTTAATTTATTTTAGTTTTAATTGATTAATATGTGTGCTGTTTTGGTACAACACTAGTGTTAAGGACAGACGGACAGAATCAGAACGATTCGTGTTGACAAAAACTGCGAAACTTCGGGCATAGTACATGTACAATTGATAATGGTGACAAACGATAATTTCAATTATATATTCAATTATATATATTCGGATCAAAACAGGATTCAGAAGATTCAAATGTAAGGGTCCATGGGAGAATGGAGTTTCAGCCAGCCTGTAGTGTGCTAAATATCAACTATAACAACAACAGAGAAAGCCTGCACTATTGATATTGATAGTGACTTCCTGGTGCTGAACACTGTGTATCATTTAAATCAAAGTTTTCTTGACTAGCCTTACTTTGCTAAATCCTCTTTTGCACCTGTTCCATAATCCCATTTTGCTCCATCCAATATATTGGTCCTCTTTGTTTTGATCTTGTTATTGCGAGGGCTTCAACCTCCTCTGATGTCAATCATTGATTATAATCACAATTCCATTCCTTCATAGGATATGTCTTTTTATGTACCTATCTTGGAGATATTTCCACCACTTGCTCCTTTGCATTTGTTAACTCAATCAAAATCACATTAGCTTGACCCACCTAATGATTTTGTTGTCGTGGTTGATCTTGTTGGTTTGGTTGATTATACCTTGCCATGGACACTCCTCTCTCTCTTTTCTATGTTTTAACCATAATGGACAATTTAGCCTTATCCAATGATCTAGGGCAGAACAATATGCACATGACATTATCCTTGTTTGTCTAGCTTCTTGATTTTATTGCTCTTGACATGGAGGTCTTCCATGTCTTTTTCGATTGTAACCTTCCCATGATCTAACAAATTTTGCGTGATTTAGTTCCACTACATTCTTACTTCTCTTCTCATACCTTGAAGGCTGCAATCTATTATTTAAATTAAACCAACACCGAGCCATATTGTGCCCCTCTTTTTCACAAATGTCACATAATTTGTTCTCCTTTGGTGGAGGTACCAAATATTCAAACTTTTTAAATTTATTGATCAAGTCTTCTTCTTTAAGATGTTTAGCGTTATTCTTACGATTCTTTTTTATTTGAAATTTCTCATTTCACTATCCCAACTTCTGTATATAGCATCCATCTTCAGATTCAAAGTTAGCATACTTACCTTTTGTTCTTTCGAATCTTTTTTCTACTCTAAACGTAGCTAATACTAATACATTGAATCCACCTACTATATCTATGCAATCTACTACATTCCTCAAGATGCTTCTTAATCCCTTCTAGAAATACTTGGCTAACATTTCAAATGTAGATCTCTTATCACCCTATAGCCTTTCCACTAAAATTCAAATTTCTGTGCATAGTCTTCCACTAACATATTCCTTTGCCTAATTGCTCTTAATTTTCTAAGCGCATTTGTCAAACTCTTCTCTTTTCTAGACCTTTGCAAAAGGCTATTTTTAATGCATTATAGTTTGCAAAGTGTTGAATATCATACTAGGTAAACTAGCTCATGGCCTTACTTTCTCAGGTAGCTGCAAATTGTTGCAATTTAATCGCATCTCCATACAATGCTGCATAGCCATTGGCTATCCAGTTAATTTCAAAGTGAGCGACATGGCAATCCGCATCTTCTTTAGATCCTCCTCTAAATTTAGCTATCTTGACCCTGGGGTCAGGTGGTGTTTGTGCCATATTCTTTGGCTTAGGATATCCTCTGGATCTTTGTCTACTAGTCCCTCTTAGTGGGCCAAACTAGACTCACCTTCTTGTCCAATTAGTCACTCCTATGAGGATTAGCTTCCGTAAATATCCTCTCACTTGCCCTACTTTGGCTGCAATCGTTCCTTCACCCGCTTAGTCTAGAGCAATTGCTTCAATATCTTGGTCTTCCACTATAATGTTCCACTTGTCTAGATTATCTAATGCAGCTAACTGAGACATACGAGCATGAGCCCTTGTGTAATAAACTTTCCCAAACTTACTCGATCGATGTTACATTCATTTCTTGTATTCTTATATACAAGATAACTAGGATCATCAAATGTGTTGGGATTAAGCAACACATAAAATTTCACACAAACTTTTCAAGACACACTAATCTCGAACAAAACGATAAGAAGAAATTCTGAATCGAATCACATACAAACTTTACAAAAAACTAAGAAATTTCAATAAAAGTATATTATGTAGTAAGATCTAGGAGTTACAATGTTGGAATAGAAGAAAATAGAATTTATGGTTATCATAATAGCTTCAATCAAGAAAAAACCATTACAAGAAAGTAGCATCCTCCACAAATGGCGATCCTTTCACTTCTGGCCCTCATTCTCTAAATAGACCAGGAATTTACTAGTACATACGAACAATTGGTTAGATCACATGACATTTCTCGTATATCAGATTACAACCACTTTTTACTAAAATCCTATTTAGTACATATCTGAGTTCGTAACATCCTAGTGAGTAATTTTCTTATTAAGCAACTAAGAACTTGTATATCCCATTCAACAAATTTAGATTTATTACGTGGTTTAATAGCTCCAAAGAGTTCCATTGTTGTCATACACATTATTACTCCATATAGGGCATATCACATTGGATGGACGTTGTTGGGAATCAAACTCACAACCTCACGATTAGGAGTGTGATGGGCTAACCACTTGCCCCAAAAGGCATGGTTGAGGATTACTCCTTCCTAATCCTGTCTCTTAAGGCATGGTTCAACCATCTCCTACTAGGATTATGGGACATTACTTTCCCCTTAGATTGAGCATTCCCCTCAATGCTCACTTGTGGACCATCCTATCTAACCTAGGCCCTTTTCCATGTTTGAGCACCACCATTAGCCTCAAATTCGAGTTGTGCCTCGACCTATTCGGACCTATCTAGCCCACCTCTCTCTAGTATTGGAATGCCCACAGGCCCTCCTTCTTGGCCGGTTTCAGACTCACCCACTGTCAAGCGCTTCCCAAGTGCCCACGGAATGAGGCACCGCCCTCCATCTTGCCCAATTTGGCAACTAGGCTCTCATACCAATGTTGGGAATTGAACTCAGAACCTCTCGGCTAGGAGTGTGATGGGCTAACCAATTGCCCCAAAAGCCATGGTTGATGATTACTACCTAATCCTCTCTCTTTAAGCGTGGTTCAACCATATCCTACTAGGATTATGTGACAGAGGTCATTTGAATGAGGTTGATTTTATGTGAGTATGTAAGGTAGGTGTATAAGATGGGATATAGTAGACACCTACAAGATCGATTTTGACTTTTTGTTTTGACTATTCAAGAGTCTTCTTAAGGGGAAGGATATGGGAAAAGAACACACATAGATGACTACATACATTGTATTGTGCAATAGCGTCCAATGGGAGTGAGGAGTATAGAAACTTTACCAAATGCCTTCCAATGCCATATTGAGGAAAAAATGGAACTAAGGGAATGGAACTATCACATTAACCTCGCGAAGAAGCTTAGGAGCGTGGATATGTGCTTGGCAAGTGCTGCATCATGAACCACTCTTTAAGTACGAAAGGTAATTGGGAAAAGAATGGATGAGAGAGCCCTAAGGTGGGAGCCCACCATCTATAAAGATGGTCACTATGGTGGGATAGAGCGACAAAGGTTCATCTATGTGTGTCTCTCAATTTTCTCTCTTCGAGTAGTCTCCTTAGTGAAAAGCTCAATGGTAGTTCATGTTTGTAAAACTAAGCCACTCTTTTGGAATGCATAGTCTCATATTCATATGATGAGACTCCCTTGAACGTTTTCAAGCCTTCACATGGTTGGATGTGTTCTTTAGACATCCTATAATCTACACATAATCAGGATTTATATTTGAGATCCAACGTTCAATGAATTAGTTGCCATAATCTATGTATAAGCGCATAGATTTTGTTTTCATACTTCGTTTCCTCTCGAGTACATATACATATACCGCTCTAAATTTTGGTGATAATCCTTATATCAAATCCCAAGGCCCTAACAAATTTTCATAGTTATAAGGTTTCAAAACCTCTTTACCTCTTGGGTATTCTTGTTTTCTTTGAATATCTTATTTCCCTTAGAGTGGAGGTTGTTCATGCTTCTGATGAGTGTCAACCACATCCTCATTTAGTTAACCTGGTCAGGTAGCTTTTTTCTTTTCATGCATGTGCATGCAAAAACGATAATTGGAATAGAGTGAGGGAATTCCCAATGCAAAAAATTGTCTATTGGTTGAGAGAATTCTCCATCCCAATGCCAGAAGCTGTTAATTGATTGAGCGAATTCTCCATCCAATGCCATTGAAACCCTCCATAAGATGAAGAGAAACTCTCTACTCCTTATTGAAAGTTCGTTTGTGCTGGTGACTAAAAAGATAGTATGCACTATGACGAGCGAATCTCCCCTTCATTTCTTGCCATAAATATTACAAAACTATAGCCGCAAATCGGCTCAATATTTCGTCTTTCATCTTCCCAAAACCATTTAAGGGCCTGAAAAACTCTATTTAAACTCCTTGTTATTTATGTTCCTTGATGAGGACCTTGAAGTGAAATCACTTCAAATGCTGCCTTCAGTATTGGCAAGTTATAGCCTCTAACAGATATATGCAAGGATGCAAGGATGCCTTCAGTTCCACATTGTGCTCTTCGTTTCAACCACCAAGAATCACCAGAGTTCACGGCAAGCATCATTAGCTTGAAGTCAGAGACTGGAGAGAACGCGCTTAAGGACAAGCGGACAGAATCAAAACAATTCCTGTTGACAACATATCAACATTAGAAAAATGATTCCAATATGAGGAAAATTCTTTTAATGGAGATATTTCTTTCTTCTCATATATAAGCTTATAGAAAAACAGTTTTTCTCAACCATATTCAATCATTTGTATATTTTGAGTTATCAGGTTATTTTTTTAAATATATATTTTTTATAGATCATCTACGTATAGATCTTTATGGGGCTTTAAGGTGTTTTCAAAATTTTATTTGATTAGTATGTGTGGTTTTTTTTTATTTATTAGAAAAAGTGTTTTCAAAATTTTATTTGATTAGTATGTGTGGTTTTTTAATTTATTAGAAAAAAGGACACTATAGTGTGCTGTTTTGGTACAACACTACTATTAAGAACAGGCGGACAGAATCAGAACGATTCGTGTTGACAAAAACTGCGAAACTTCGGGCATAGTACATGTACAATTGATATTGGTGACAAAAGATAGTTTCAATTATATATTCACGTCTGTACACAGAGAGTGACAAAAGATAGTTTCAATTATATATTCAAATGTAAGCGTCTATGGGAGTATGGAGTTTCAAATGTAAGCGTCTATGGGAGAACGCATCATGATCCACGTGAAACACCACCCCAACTCAATATTCTACTTGCATAATAGATAATTCTTAACCATCCTTTCACCTTTTTGTACATGAGAACAGCCCCTACAACCATATCTCATGCATTGCTAAATACGTGGAAGGGCAATGACCAATCATATGCAAGAGTCACCATCTTCTTTGATAAGTGAAATTCCTTATCCTGAGGCTCCACCCATACAAATGGAACATCCTGTTTGGTTAAATGTGTTAATGACATGGAAATATTAGCTAAATATTTAAGGTACCTAGCATGCCATTTAATTTGGCCTACAAACCTCATAACATCTTTCACATTACCTGGACACTTCGGCTTGACTGAAAAGCCTCTACCTTTTTAAACATCAGTTGCCATACCTTGGCCAGATATGACATGACCTTTCAAAAGATAACCTTAGATGCAATTACACTCTTATATAGATTCAACATCAATCTATAATCTCTACATCTTTCAAAAGATAACCTTAGATGAAACAAATGCAAATCCATCTTACCAAAGATAAGAAAATCATCCACAAAAACTCTCATGAAGTCTTGTAAATAAGGCTCAAATACTTTATGTGCCACATAGTTGAAGGACAGTCGTCCATTTGTTAGGCTACAACTCATAGCCGGCTCCAAGTTCAGTAATAAAAGCTGTTTTATAATGATCCTCTTCAACAACCTTAATCTGATTATACCCTAACAAACCATCAGGAAAACTATACATTTCATGACGATCATTTGCATCAAGCACTGCATCACAAAACGATATGGGAAAAGGATTTGTTATAGTTGTTGCACTAATAAGTTTCTTGTAATCTAGACATATTCTTAACTTGCCTTTTTTCTTAGGCACCACAATTATTGGTGACAACCACGTTACTTGGCTTACTAGTTTAATGAATCCTACCATCAACATCTTATCTATCTATTCCTTAACCTATGTTGCAAAGCTCGGATTCATTCTATACCTTCGTTGAGCTATTGATACTGCATCGATTGTTAAGTTAATCCAATGTTGATCTAGCTGAGATTACTATGCCTTTCATGTGCAAATACTCCTATGCAAATACATCCATATACCCCTTTAATAGCTCTTCCAAATCTTCCAAAAAATGTCCTTCTAAGTGCATACAAACTTTCACCATCTTTGGGTCAACTTGCATGCCTAAATAATCTTTTGTACCATGTCTTTAACTTTCCTCTACTTCTTGCTCCTTGGCTTCCTTAGTCAAAATTTCTACCTTTGCTTCCCAAAGCTTTGCTTAATTCTGTGTCTTCTATTTCTTTTCTTGAAAAACTTCCTTAGTTGCCTTCCTCGGAATTTTGTCTTATTGCAATATGCCTTCGACATCGATGCTAAATACATGAACCACTATAGGATTGGCTTTCAAAGACCCCTCTTCCTCATCATCTTCAACTTCTTCTAGTAAACTGATTGTCTCAGCCACCAAAGGTTTCTCTTTAAGTAAAGTATTCTTCCTTGCATGTCACCTTTCTTTTACCTTTTGTTATAGCCACCACATTCAAGCCCCAATCTTGCGTGTCGTTAGCACTCCTTAACCATGGTCTACCAAGCAACATATCATAAGGACATGTTGATTCTAACATCTCAATAACCACAAAATTTACCATAAACATCATTCCTCCTACTTTTATTTCTTATTTCTCCAAGATTCCAAATGGTTGAACGCTCATTTGATTAGCCATTTTGCCATGGAATGGGGCTGGAGCTAATTGACCTACCTTGAGTTATTTCTATACCTTTTTTGGAAAGATATTCACAATAGATCCACCATCTAATAATACTTCTTCAACCGTCCTATCCGTAGTAAACTAAGATTTTATGACTGGTACCATAAAATCTACATCGGTCCGATCAATGTTATCAACAACTAATACCACCTTGTGATTATCACTTATATTTACATCTTGTACCAAAAGTCTATCTAACAATTTTTTCTTCAATGTCGGAACTAGTGCTAATAGTTGATCTAATGATATTTGTATAGGAGCATTCATAAATACCTCAAACCAATCATTATTTTTTTCACTACTGATATTGATACTGACTTCCTAATGCCGAACGATGACACAATGTGTATCGTCTAAATCAAAGTTTTCTTGACTAGTCTTACTTTGCTAAATCCTCTTTTGCACCTGTTCCCTAATCCCATTTTGCTCCATCGAATTTATTGGTCCAAGTTCAGTAATGAAAAGCTGTTTTATAATGATCCTCTTCAACAACCTTAATCTGATTATACCCTAACAAACCATCAAGAAAACTATACATTTCATGACGATCATTTGCATCAAGCACTGCATCACAAAACGATATGGGGAAAGGATTTGTTATAGTTGTTGCACTGATAAGTTTCTTGTAATCTAGACATATTCTTAACTTGCCTTTTTTCTTAGGCACCAAAATTATTGGTGACAACCACGTTACTTGGCTTACTAGTTTAATGAATCCTACCATCAACATCTTATCTATCTATTCCTTAACCTATGTTGCAAAGCTCGGATTCATTCTATACCTTTGTTGAGCTATTGATACTCCATCGATTGTTAAGTTAATTCAATGTTGATGTAGCTGAGATCTACTATTCCTTTCATGTGCGAATATTCCTATGCAAATATATCCATATATCCCTTTAACAGCTCTACCAAATCTTCCAAAAAATGTCCTTCTAAGTGCATACAAACTTTCACCATCTTTGGGTCAACTTGCATGCCTAAATAATCTTCTCTACCATGTCTTTAACTTTCCTCTACTTCTTGCTCCTTGGCTTCCTTAGTCAAAATTTCTACCTTTGCTTCCCAAAGCTTTGCTTAATCCTGTGTCTTCTATTTCTTTTCTTGAAAAACTTCCTTAGTTGCCTTCCTCGGAATTTTGTCTTATTGCAATATGCCTTCGACATCCATGCTGAATACAAGAACCACTATAGGATTGGCTTTCAAAGACCCCTCTCCCACATCATCTTCAACTTCTTCTAGTAAACTGATTGTCTCAGCCACCAAAGGTTTCTCTTTAAGTAAAATATTCTTCCTTGCATGTCACCTTTCTTTTACCTTTTGTTATAGCCACCACATTCAAGCCCCAATCTTGCGTGTCGTTAGCACTCCTTAACCATGGTCTACCAAGCAACATATCATAAGGACATGTTGATTCTAACATCTCAATAACCACAAAATTTACCATAAACATCATTCCTCCTACTTTTATTTCTTATTTCTTCAAGATTCCAAATGCTTGAACGCTCATTTGATTAGCCATTTTGACATGGAATGGGGCTGGAGCTAATTGACCTACCTTCAGTTATTTCTATACCGTTTTTGGAAAGATATTCACAATAGATCCACCATCTAATAATACTTCTTCAAACCTCCTATCCTTAAACTAAGATTTAATGACTGGTACCATAAAATCTACATGGGTCCGATCAATGTTATCAACAACTAATACCACCTTGTGATTATCACTTATATTTACATCTTGTACCAAAAGTCTATTTAACAATTTTTTCTTCAATGTCGGAAATAGTGCTAATAATTGATCTAACGATATTTGTATAGGAGCATTACTAAATACCTCAAACCAATCATTATTTTTTTCACTACTGATATTGATAGTGACTTCCTGGTGCCAAACGATGACACACTGTGTATCGTCTAAATCAAAGTTTTCTTGACTAGCCTTACTTTGCTAAATTCTCTTTTGCACCTATTCCCTAATCCCATTTTGCTCCATCCAATATATTGGTCCTCTTTGTTTTGATTTTGTTATTGCGAGGGCTTCAACCTCCTCTGATGTCAATCATTGATTATAATCACAATTCCATTCCTTCATAGGATATGTCTTTTTATGTACCTATCTTGGAGATATTTCCACCACTTGCTCCTTTGCATTTGTTAACTCAATCAAAATCACATTAGCTTGAGCCACCTAATGATTTTGTTGTCGTGGTTGATCTTGTTGGTTTGGTTGATTATACCTTGCCATGGACACTCCTCTCTCTTCTGTATGTTTTGACCATAATGGACAATTTAGCCTTATCCAATGATCTAGGGCAGAACAATATGCACATGACATTATCCTTGTTGGTCTAGTTTCTTGATTTTTTTGCTCTTGCCATGGAGGTCTTCCATGTCTTTTTCGATTGTAACCTTCCGATGATCTAACAAGTTTTGCGTGATTTAGTTCCACTACATTCTTACTTCTCTTCTCATACCTTGAAGGCTGCACTCTATTATTTAAATTATACCAACACCAAGCCATACTGTGCCCCTCTTTTTCACAAATGTCACATAATTTGTTCTCCTTTGGTGGAGGTACCAAATATTCAAACTTTTTAAATTTATTGATCAAGTCTTCTTCTTTAAGATGTTTAGCGTTATTCTTACGATTCTTTTTTATTTGAAATTCCTCATTTCACTATCCCAACCTCTGTATATAGCATCATTTTTTGAGTTTGATGTTGTCCCTAATCCATCCTCAGATTCAAGGTTAGCATACTTACCTTTTGTTCTTTCGAATCTTTTTTCTACTCTAAACGTAGCTAATACTAATACATTGAATCCACCTACTATATCTATGCTATCTACCACATTCCTCAAGATGCTTCTTAATCCCTTCTAGAAATACTTCGCTAACATTTCAAATGTAGATCTCTTATCACCCTATAGCCTTTCCACTAAAATTCAAAATTATGTGCATAGTCTTCCACTAACATATTCCTTTGCCTAATTGCTCTTAATTTTCTAAGCGCATAAGTCAAAGTCTTCTCTTTTCTAGACCTTTGCAAAAGGCTATTTTTAATGCATTATAGTTTTCAAAGTGTAGAATATCATACTAGGTAAACTAGCTCATGGCCTTACTTTCTAAGGTAGCTGCAAATTGCTGCAATTTAATCGCATCTCCATACAACGCGGCATAGCCATTGGCTATCCAGTTAATTTTAAAGTGAGCAACATGGCAATCTGCATCTTCTTTAGATCCTCCTCTAAATTTAGCTATCTTGATCCTGGGGTCAGGTAGTGTTTGTGTCGTATTCTTTGGCTAAGGATATCCTCTAGATCTTTGTCTACTAGTCCCGCTTAGTGGGCCAAACTAGAGTCACCTTCTTGTCCAATTAGTCACTCCTATGAGGATTAGCTTCCATAAATATCCTCTCACTTTCCCTACTTTGGCTACAATCGTTCCTTCACCCTCTTAGTCTAGAGCAATTTCCTCAATATCTTGGTCTTCCACTGTAATGTTCCACTTGTCTAGATTATCTAACGCATCTAATTGAGACATACGAGCATGAGCCCTTGTGTAATAAACTTTTCCAAACTTACTCGATCGATGTTACATTCATTTCTTGTCATATTACAGACAAGATAACTAGGATCATCAAATGTGTTGGGATTAAGCAACACATAAAATTTCACACAAACTTTTCAAGACACACTAATCTCGAACAACACGATTAGAAGAAATTCTGAATCGAATCACATATACTTTACAGAAAGCTAAGAAATTTCAATAAAAGTATACTATGTAGTAAGATCTAGGAGTTACAATGTTGGAATAGAAGAAAATAGAATTTATGGTTATCATAATAGCTTCAATCAAGAAAAAACCATTACAAGAAAGTAGCATCCTCCACAAATGGCGATCCTTTCATTTCTGGCCCTCATTCTCTAAATAGACCAAGAATTTACTAGTACATACGAACAATTCGTTAGTTCACATGACATTTTTGGAATATCCGATTACAACCACTTTTTACTAAAATCCTACTTAGTACATATCCGAGTTCGTAACATCCTAGTGACTAATTTTTTGATTAAGCAACTAAATACTTGTATATTCCATTCAGCAAATTTAGATTTATTACATGGTTTAATAGCTCCATAGAGTTCCATTGTTGTCATACACATTATTACTCCATATAGGGCATATCACATTGGATGGACGTTATTGGGAATTGAACTCACAACCTCGCGATTAGGAGTGTGATGGGCTAACCACTTGCCCCAAAAGGCATGGTTGAGGATTACTCCTTCCTAATCCTGTCTCTTAAGGCATGCTTCAATCATCTCCTACTAGGATTGTGGGACATTACTTTCCCCTTAGATTGAGCATTCCACTCAATGCTCACTTGTGGACCATCCTATCTAACCTAGGCCCTTTTCCATGTTTGAGCACCACCATTAGCCTCAAATTCGAGCTGTGCCTCGACCTATTTCGGACCTATCTAGCCCACCTCTCTCTAGTGTTGGAATGCCCACACGCCCTCCTTCTTGACCGGTTTCAGACTCACCCACTGTCAAGCGCTTCCCAAGTGCCCACGGAATGAGGCACCACCCTCCATCTTGCCCAATTTGGCAACTAGGCTCTGATACCAATGTTGGGAATTGAACTCACAACCTCTCGGCTAGGAGTGTGATGGGCTAACCAGTTGCCCCAAAAGCCATGGTTGATGATTACTACCTAATCCAATCTCTTTAAGCATGGTTCAACCATCTCCTACTAGGATGATGTGGCAGAGGTCATTTGAATGAAGTTGATTTTATGTGGGTATGTAAGGTAGGTGTATAAGATGGGAGATAGTAGACACCTACAAGATCGATTTCGACTTTTTGTTTTTACTCAAGAGTCTTCTTATAGATGACTACATACATTGTATTGTGCAATAGCGTCCAATGGGAGTGAGGAGTATAGAAACTTTACCAAATGCCTTCCAATGCCATATTGAGGAAAAAATGGAACTAAGGGAAAGGAACTATCATATTAACCTCCAGAAGAAGCTTAGGAGCGTGGATATGTGGTTGGAAGCTTAGGAGCGTGGATATGTGGTTGGCAAGTGCTGCATGATGAACCACTCTTTAAGTACGAAAGGTAATTGGGAAGAGAATGGATGAGAGACAAAGGTTGATCTATGTTCGTCTCTCAATTTTCTCTCTTCGAGTACTCTCCTTACTGAAAAGCTCAATGGTAGTTCATGTTTATAAAACTATGCCAGTCTCATATTCATAGGATGAGACTCCCTTGAACGTTTTCAAGCCTTCACATGGTTGGATGTGGTCATAAAATATTTGCACCAAAGGTGTATAAAATGCCAAAATCCTCTATAAAACCTCACAAACTTATACAATTTGTTATGCAGAATGCTTATGGTGAAGCCTTATGTCATTTCCTTTAGAATACCTATAATCTACATATAATCAGGATTTATATTTGAGATCCAACGTTCAATGAATTAGTTGCCATAATCTATGTATAAGCGCATAGATTTTGTTTTCATACTTCGTTTCTTCTCGAGTACATATACATATACCGCTCTAAATCTTGGTGATAATCGTAATATCAAATCCCAAGGCCCTAACAAATTTCCCTTAGAGTGGAGGTTGTTAACCTGGTCATGCAAAAACGATAATTCGAATAGAATGAATTCTCCATCCCAATGCCATTGAAACCCTCCATAAGATGAAGAGAAAGTTGCAGGCCTGCATGGATAAGTAGAAAGTTGGTTTGTGCTGGTGACTAAAAAGATAGTATGCACTATGACGAGCGAATCTCCCCCTCATTTCTTGCCATAAATATTACAAAACTATAGCAGCAAATCGACTCAATATCTCATCTTTGATCATCCCAAAACCATTTAAGGGCCTGAAAAACTCTATTTAGACTCCTTGTTATTTATCTTCCTTGATGAGGACCTTCAAGTGAAATCACTTCAATTGCTGCCTTCAGTATTGGCAAGTTATATCCTCTAACAGATAGTTATATCCTCTAACAGATAGTTATATGCAAGGATGGGAAAATTCAAAATTTCCACATTTTCTTTAGATATTTATAGTTCCACATTGTGCTCTTCGTTTCAAGTCTAAGATTACACAGGATCCACCAAGAAGCTTGAAGTCAGAGAGTGGAGAGAACGCAAATCAACATTAGAAACTTCTTTCTTCTCATATATAAGCTTATAGAAAAACAGTTTTTCTCAAAAAGGGTTATAGATCTTTATGGGGTTTAAGGTGTTTTCAAAATTTTAAAAAACAGTTTTTCTCAAAAAGGGTTATAGATCTTTATGGGGCTTTAAGGTGTTTTCAAAATTTTATTTGATTAGTATGTGTGATTTTTTTAATTTATTAGAAAAAAAGACACTATAGTGTTAAGGACAGGCGGACAGAATCAGAACGATTCGTGTTGACAAAAACTGTGACAAAAGATAGTTTCAATTATATATTCACGTCCGTACACAGAGATCAAAACAGGATTCAGAAGATGGAATATCAAAACAGGCCTGCAGTGTGCTAAATATCAACTATAACAACAACAGAGAAAGCCTGCAAAACATCATTGGTTTCCACATACACCAGTTAACTGCCCCGATCATTCTAAGTGCATGTGATGTCAATCGTTTTAGCGGAAGGCTTCTGCATCTTCGGAACAGTCACAGTTAGGACTCCATTCTCCATTCCCGCCTTCACCTCCTCCACTTTGACATTTTCGGGAAGACGGAATCTGCGTAGAAACGACCCATGAACTCGCTCCACGCGATGCCACTTTTCTCCTTGCGTAGCCTCTTCTTTCCTCCGCTCCCCACTTATTTGTAATACCCGACCTTCCTCTACCTGCACCTTCACTTCATCCTTCGACAGACCTGCGTCGACAAAGAACAGACGTACTTAGATGTTTTGCTACTCAGATATATCGATGCAAGAGTCTCTCAGATCGCCACAACGACGATGCACACTATTGAGAAGCCTTAGCTGTTTGAATCTTGTGAAAGCTACACAACAGACAAAACACGTACCAGGAAGGTTGGCCTTGAAAATGTGAGCTTCTGGTGTTTCCTTCCAGTCGACTTGCGTATTCGAAACGGCTGCCACATCACGGGCGTAACTTGAAGGGCGATCCGAGGATCGGCTACCAAAGATGAGGGAATCTATGTTGAAAGGGTCGAAAATGTCGCTACCTCCGATAAGGAAGGGAGTCAGAGCCATGGCTTTCAAGAACAGCAAACTGCGTGACTGAAATGCGAGAAAGGGGAACTTCGCACGAGATACTTAGAAGCCTGTATACAGCAAAGGCAAGCGCATTAGATCACTCACAACTCTACGAATTGTCGTAGAATTAGGGCGTTGGAGTATAAATGGGGAAGTCATCGCGCCAGTCCAGAAGAGCGTGGAAACTGCCGGACGTTTCCGGAAAAAGAACTTTCTGGAGAAGACGGTAGAAATCAGAAGCCCGCGACGCCAGCTGTGAGTCAAGGCTCCAAACGAAAAGACCCACAGCACTCAAGGCTCCAAACGAAAAGTCAGCTTCTATCTTGGCAAAAGAAGAAAGAAAGAATGACCCCATCCCCTTCATGTGCCTCTCTCTAAGTGGATTAAGACTTAGAGTGACAATTAATGTTTTATTTTTTAGTTTTTCTTTAATGAAGAATGCAAACTACAAATTCACCTGGGTTTTAGAATAATCTTTAGATGTTAACTAGACATTCTTAGGATTACGTTAGATTAAAATTGTGAGTTCGAATTCACATGTGTTTTTTCAATTCCTCTCGATGAGATCATAGTAAGAGCTAACAAAGGCTTTTTAATAAGACATGAGAACGCATCATGATCCACGTGAAACACCACCTTGTTACCCAACTAAGGATTTCTAAACTTATTCTCTTTCTGTTACAACATAATTGCTTTCAGTCCAACTCAATATTCTACTTGCATAATAGATAGGTCTTAATCATATGGCCATATATGACATGACCTTTCAAAAGATAACCTTAGATGCAATTACACTCTTATATAGATTCAACAACAATCTATATGATATGAGAACGCATCATGATCCACGTGAAACACCACCCCAACTAAATATTCTACTTGCACAATAGATAAGTCTTAACCATCCTTTCACCTTTTTGTACATGAGAACAGCCCCTACAACCACATCTCATGCATTGCTAAATACGTGGAAGGGCAATCATTAGGAAAAAAGGTGAACCCTGGATGGGCCTTTTAGCTCAAGGAGTGATTAGTGATGGACCAATCAGAAGAGGGTGGTGGCCACAGTCTATACCCTATAAAATACTAGGCTGAAGGGGGAAGAGGGGACAAGATTCCTCTATGTTCAGGGTTGTCTTCTAGAGAGAGAAGAAATCTCGTAATCAGGCTCGGCCCAAAAATTCAAAATTTTTTAAAAGTTGTAAAACTCATCATAATACCATTAAATGACCTCCATATCACTTTTCAGGGTCAAAAGTGCTATTTTTGACTTCTAATTCAAAATCCGTGCATGTTTGTGGACTAAAAAAGTGACTTTTTTCAAAATGACTCAAAAAACTCTATTTTCCCTCTTCAAACTCCCATTTTCATACCCAAAACCCAAAAAGTCATATTTTTCACCTCTATTCCCTCCATACCATACAACAGAAGCATTGTTTCTCCTCCTACCATTCTCCCAACTTCTGCAGCAATGACAACAACTCTTACTCCCATGGGAAGCTCCAGAGCTCGTAGGAGACCAAAGGACGAAGTTCACACAATGACGTGCCACAACATCAAAACAATGGAAGGAAGTTGGCTACCACAAGAGTTTTGCAAAGGTGCATGGGTGTACATGCAGCCATCTGGACTTGGTCCTCATCGTGTTCGAGATCGTGGAAATTTGGATCTTCATTGGAAAGGTAAGCTCTTAGGCTTCAAGCAGCAAACACATGGTGGGATGGTTGCTATTGTACAACATGTCTTCACAGTTTCAACCATGAAGTTAGAAAACTCCAATAGAATTAGATATCCAATCCATTGTGAGTATTTCTATTTTCTCAATGCTTCATGGTGTTAAATGTCTTAATTACTCATCTCATATGTTTTTCATTGCTACAGTCATATTTCCTTCTAGTTTAGTGGAAGAGCAACCACTTCATAGTCTCACAGGAACTTTCAAAGCATTACATGCAGACATTGGGGCATTAGTGTTTCCAGATGTACCTCCTGCTAAACTTAGTCGTGAAAGGATCTTCTTTTACACTCACAAGTACATTGTTCCTTCCACAGATGGTGAATATGGAAGGTTGGAGATTATCAAAGTTGACTCTCTTCTTAGTTTAGAGTGGCCAAAACTTGATTTTTGGTCCATATCATCTTTCAAGCGTACGATGGTGATGGACATACATAACTCTTTGAAATTCACACGAGTATCTAGATCAATAGGTCTTCATTGGACTCTACCAATCCATTGCTTTGTTTTCATATTTCAAGGCATTCCTTTTGTAGAAACTCCTACAATGTTCCTATGTAAAGATATTACATACGAAGCAGTAGAAGGATTGTTAGGGGAAAACTGGGGTTATGTAGAAGGATTGTCAAAAGGGGATAGATATCGTTGTAGAATTGGTGACACAGGTATAGGGTTTCGCTATTTAAAACATCGCACCTCATTGTACATCAGATTTTATTATGATCATTGGATGTGTAAACTAGGAGAGTGGATACCTTTGCAAAGCTCGGAGGGATCTTTAGCTTCATTTGAAATTAATGTGAAGTTACCAAACAATGATATGGAGGTGGTTTTAGTTAATCAACATTGGAACTTGGCCAACTTGAGAGAGCACTTACTTATCATGGGATATGACGATCTTCATGATTTCAAATTTCGAATACGAGGGAACAAGGTAAGAGTTGTATTCCATATATACATATAGATATATATATATATATATATATATATATATATATATATATATATATATATATATATATATATATATATATATATATATCTTATTCTATCACTATTGTTCATGATTTGAAAATGTTTTACTCTTTTATGAAATGTCCACAGATTGGAAAGAGATTGGAAGACAAAATCAAGGTTCTTGCAGATTGGAGCATGGATGGAACTGACATTTCATTGTCATAACTCTTTTTTGTAAAGATACTGTGAAACTTGTAAACAAACCTATTTTTGCAATGAAAAATTTTTCACATTTGCTTCAAGGATATTTTGGCCACATTCTACTTGTATCTGTACATTCTCAAGGTTTTTCTTGAAAGAGCATTCTTATTGTTTATTTCCTTTGATGTGATCTCAAATGTCAAAGTTTTCCTTTTCAAGACTCTTATGTTTTAATTTAAGGAAAAGTCACTTCTATGAAAAAGTGGGACCCATCACTTAAAAATTCTAGAAAAGTTATAAATAGGAGTCCTCTCTCCTCATTTCTCACTTTTGCAACCACATTGAGTGTTAGAACAGTCTGCATTTGCAAGCTATGGCTTCCACCTCTGTACCTACTAAGAGTGCACGCCACAAGTTTCTAGATTTTTTGGAGGATTCAGATTATAAAGGTCAACATGACCTATATGATCTTCTCTCCAAGGTTCCTAACCTCCATGGAACCGTGCAAATGAATGCCGATGCTTTGGAGGAGCTACTTCAATATATGCAAGTTCATATATTGCGTTTCTCCATTGAAATACCACCATATGATGGAACTTGGGTTCCATGTGACCTTCTCACCTACATTCACAAAGGTGATGAGGCTTTTGCAAAACGATTAAAACGGTTCCAGGCAATTGCAGAGGAAGCAGGGCACCTTCTTGATGAAACTGTGCCACTTATAAGGAAATTGAATAGGAAACGCAAGATGGGTGCAAAATATCTTTCATTCATTGCTGCCACAATTTTCTTTGTGAATGAGGAACCAGAACCAATTCCTCATGAGATCCCTCATCTTCTTACAAGTGCTTTTGTCGAGGATAAAAAGGAACCACCTCAAGAACCCTTGAATCTCCTATTAGAGAGAGAAGCTATTGAGAAAACTTATCCTCTTGGTGTGGATGATAAGTTGAAAGAAGTGCCTAAGCCATCCACCTCTTCGGAGCCAGAAGCAACTATTCCAGAGGTGGAGATTGAAACTTTTTCAGTGGTTCTTGTCGAGGGACAAGAATATTTGTTTTTACATGATGTAGAGAAGGCATTTGGGCTACGGCTTGATGAATGCCTAAGTTTTTTTTGTACTTTGTCAGAGTGTCCTTTGGATAGTACCTCTGAGTTGTTGGAGAGAAAGTGTTTGCCATTTGGTGACTCAGTGGCCGACACAATAAAATTGGTTTGCAATGACATACTCACAAGTGAACATGAACATATCACAGAAGAACAATTTAATAATGCACAAGAAAGGATATTGGAATCAAAAATTCCCGCCTCACCAGTAATCGAGCAGAGTGGGATGTCCCACTCCAGCATTAATTTACAACTTCAAGAGAGAGGAGAAGAAGAAGATAGAGTTCAGGATGTAAGTATCTTCAATTCATGTCATTCATTCTTACAAACACATGCAGCTACTAATCATAAAACTTTGTGCAGGAGGTGATTGAAGTCGACAAGTTTGCAGCAAGGAGCGGAGGTGATCGAGTGGCTCGTGGAGGTGGCTCATCCCTTGCAAACTACATTGGGAAACTTCCCAAAGACCATTTTGTAATTATCCATAAAGAGTTCAGCCCTCAGGGCCACTTCATGACATGGTGTCTAAAGGCCTTAAGTAAATTGCTTTGTTTATCAACCATTACACAGGGGAGTAATTGTATCTTTTTAGTTAAAAAATCCCTTGTAACTACAACCTTAGGTTCCGACTTCCGTGGAAAGGTCTTAGGCCAAATAGGTATATCTCTAGGTCTAGGTGTTAGAAATGTTGATCAAATAGCAAACTCAATTTTGACTTACACCCTACCCATGGCTTTGGAGCGCCGAAAGAGAGTCATTGAGAAACTCAAAGCCAATTGATGTAAACAATTGAATTAATATCAAATTTTCACTTTGCTTTATTTACATTTGTCTCAAGTATTTCTTTTTCAGTATATTATCTAAAATTCTTTTGGACCTGCATGTGATGTATTGATGTCATGTAGGGCATTGGGAGGACCTTTAGTTTCATTCTTTTGGACTCTTGATCATTGGGTATGGCCTCCATTAGGTCTTCTAGGGCATTGGGAGGCCAAATAAGGCCCTGCCACAGAAACGCGGGAGAAGGCCCTGCAAACGTTTTGCAGGGCCTTCTCCCACGTTTCTGTGGCAGGGCCTTATTTGGCCTCCCAATGCCCTAGAAACCTTAAATGGGAGAAAGAAGGTCCAAAAGAATGAAACTAAAGATCCTGACATGCCCAAGGTTACCTTACATGAGACTGAACCTTCACTAGATGGATATTTTCAAGAATGCAAATGTTCTAAGTTTCAAAATGCTCTGCTCATGTTTCAAAGGTATAGGGAGGTCAAAATGTGTTCATATTAACTACCCTTGAACTAGCTTTACTAGTCATGATCCCTCTTTCATATTTCAAAGCTTTTGTAGGGCATTAGGAGGCCAAATAAGGCCCTGCCACAGAAACGCGGGAGAAGGCCCTGCAAACGTTTTGCAGGGCCTTCTCCCGCGTTTCTGTGGCAGGGCCTTATTTGGCCTCCCAATGCCCTACAAGACCTACATGACCTTAAATAAAAAAGAAATTTCAGTACAGGGATATTATCACTAGATCAAAATGACAAGATAAGAAAACAATCATTCATATATGAGAGATTATCACAAGAAAACACATGGAAATGTAAAATAACTGCTCATGTTTCATTCTAAATAATGAGATTATAAATGGAATAGAGGAAAAGTGCTAATGTTTCATTGAAAATGGCAATATTTACAAAAAATCTCTTGTCCATAGAGATCATTTACAAAACTTAGCTACGATCACCCCTAATTCTCCTAGCTAACTGTATGTCCTTCGGTTGTATAGTGACTCGCTTAGCATGGATGGCGCACAGGTTGGAATCCTCTAGCATTGATATCAAAAATGCTTCAGCTGCCTCTTGTAAAGCTTCTAAAGCTAGAGCTTGGATCCTTAACCCTGCACAATACCTTTGTAACTCTTCTTTAACCACCCTTGCAAAGGGTCTTCTAGGTATGAGAAGCTCAGCTGTCTTTTGATAGTGCCTTATCTCTGCAAATGCCTTCGTATATCTTCTTCTTCGTTGTGGTGCTCTAGCTTGTGGTGGTGGTGGTGGTCTTCATTGGACATTTTCTTGTGGTCTTGGTTGGGGTGGTCTACGACGAGGTTGAAAGAATTTCTTCTTCCGTTGCACGCGTCTTGAGCTTTCTCCTTGTTTAGGATGTTGTTGCTGGCTTTGCTCTCTCTCTTGATCATTGGGTATGGCCCCCTGATTTGATGGTAGTGTCTTTCCCGCTACAGTAACCCTATGATTTATAGGTATTTCTTCGTTACCCCATGGTGGCAATGTTTGACTCTCCTCACTTGATTGTGAACGTTGTTGAGACACATCCTCATGCGATTCATCAAAATCATCATCAGAAACTACCTGTCTATGAGCACGCTCCTTCACCCTTGTCTTTGTTGGTCTCTTTGATGATGGAGGCTCATCATATGATGATGGTGGTGATTCGGGTTGATTTACGGCCTTTTCCTTGGATTGCCCATGTTCCACTTGTTCACGCAACTGTTCACTCCCAGAGGTATGGCCACCACCTGTTTCGCGATGGGATGCAGAGTGCGAGACATTACGTCGCCTTTTGTGGTGATTCATCCATGGTGGCTTCTGAGTGCCTTGCACATAGCTAGGAAAGTTAATGGGATCCTTCCTTGCAGTTTGCTTTGTTCGTGCCATCCTCTATAGTGCTAGAATGTTGAAATGAGACAATGAGTCTCCTTTTATAATGTTTCACTTAAAAAGGTTCTGTTCACATCTGAATGGACAAAAAATAGTTTAAAAATTAAAAATTACCTGAAAAAATTGCAAACAAGAGATTAGTGTGTAGCAAACCTTATGAATTATTCAGAAAATGCCATGAATGTATTAAATGACTTCACTTCCATGATGAACCCTGTCGTGTTCTTGTAGCCCGCCATTGAGCATGACGTAAAGGTCCCAATGATGACTTCCATTTTTCACTAGCTAAGTTGTGTTGATTAAATCTTGCAAGTTTTGCAACTTTCGACTCCTTGGCTCGTTCCATTGCATATGTCCTTGAAAATGCAGTACGATAAAACCAATTAAACATCTCTTCCATATAGTTTGATTGCATTGCACCACCACCATGTCGTGTGTTCTTGAAGTAAACACCTCTAGCCTTGTAATGTGACTTCTCCATTCCTTGTGTACTAAAAATCTCCAATGAACCATATCGATGCATAAAAAATGCTCCATGTGCAAATAAAATATGCTGAAATGATATAAGTACATACAACACAATCTTATCAACAAGAAAATTGAAAAAATAAGAAAACTTACAATGTAATGTGTAATATTGCTCTCTCCCCAAGATAGGATGAAACACTTTGCAAACTCCATTAATGTATCTTGAAACAACTGACGGTCATTTTTGTTGGAGCTATTAAGACTCATTAAACCTACCAACTTATCTAAGCATGACCAAACCTTCTTTCGCCTATTACCAAGGTCAATTTGAGAATCATTATCAGTGGTGATCATGCACAAGTCTTTCCATAGCTCCCTGCATTCATTTTTCTTAGGGCTTACACCTGTTCTAAAAAATTTTCTTGCCTTCTTCCCTGTCATTGACACTTGTTGCAAACTATTTTGCGATTCACCAGGTTTTTTGACAACTAGAGTTACATTACCACCATGAGAACCAATCAGATTAAGCAACTCTTCCAATTTTTTGATTGCTTGTATAGATTTATCAATTGGCTTCATGGAAAATGCATATTCTATGTGGAGCTTCAATAATCTATCAAATATTCTCATGAAAGCATGCAATGTGCAAAAGTGAACATTAACTAATGGAAATGGAATAATGGGATTCCAATCTTTATCTAATGTGTCACGGTTAGGTATTTCTAACATTGGACACCTTAACAAAGGTCTATCCCATTCCGTGGAAGTAGGTGCATCTATGTATTCATCTAAGCTAGATAGTACTTTTTGTTGTCCCTTTGTTACTTTGTAGCCTCGAGTACAAAATGGACATGGATAACGAGCAGATGCACCTTGCTTGCAACCTAACATGCATTTGATAGTTTTTAAATCCCCACCCAAGTGCCAATCTATCTCAAAATCACCAAAGTTTTCTATGTGGAGCTTTGCACCATGAATTTGAGAAAGTATTACTTTAGTGATCCATGGGGTCCTACTAAAAATCCATGAAAGAACATCATTGGATTCTTTAGGTACTTCAATAGCACCTAACCACCATATTTCTTTCTCGGATTGAACACTATATGTAGACTTAGAGCTAGAGTTACAACTTTCATCAGATATGGCATTTCTCATAGCTTCATTCATGAGTGTCAAACTCAATCTCTCCATTCGTCGTCCCTTTATAATCTGGCATTCATCTAACTTCAATATAAACTGTAATTTGGTATTACAATCTGCATAAATTAGCAAAATCTTTATAACATCAAAATACAATGTATATCAAGGTAACAATAGTGCACATACCTGGTATAGTAGATTTGTAAAATTGAACCATTGCCTGTTGAAGCCTCTCCAAATCCACGAATATGTTGTTGTACTTTGTGTAAGGAAATCCATTTCCAACTGCGCTTTTCAACTCTTTTTTGGATGTAGATAAATGATAAATAGAGATAGGCATAATATCCTCTATATATAAGTAGTTTCCAAGAATACTAGTTATATCTTCATTGGACATTGACTTCTTTAGCGATACCTTGTAAGGAGATGGAAACATATTCTGTAAAATACCTTCTCTTTCTAATGAATGCTTCAAAAGGTTGTACAATGCACTGTATCCTTTAGTACTAATTCCTGCTTCATAACATACCATCTGCACGTCTCTAGGAGTGATAATATCTTGTAACTTCTTTGTGAAATCTTTAATCACTTTCTTCTTGATAAGGTTTCCTATCCGTGACTCCAAAATACTAACCACCTGCTTGTTGGTCAAACAAGAATTTAATAACTTGAATTGATCCTCTGTTGTTGATGATGCATTAACATCTTCAACGAATAACCTACATAACAAGAAATATATATATATATATATACATATAAAAGTCTTCCAAAAAGAGAAACAAATACAAGCCAAATCTTATTGCAAAAACTCGTCGTTTGCGTGCTCCACCACCAATTGAAAGAGAGTCAAAGGATGTTAATGATCGTCTCCTACGTCGCATCCCAAGTGGAGTCTCTCTCAAGTGTTGGACAGTGTTTTTAAATGTCTCAATTGTTCTCTCCTTTTCTTCCATATGCTTTTCAAGCTCTGCAAGCTTTTCTTGTAAAGATATGATTGTGCTTTCAAAAGTGACCAACCTTGTATGATTTAGTTGATATTGTTGAATCCAATACTTAGTAATGGCAGTTGAATGTGTAGATAATCGTTGACAATAACCTAAGAGCCCAGCTTTACCAGCACCGATGAACTGAAGTAAAGTTGAGAGGTTATGGAATGTTGGATGGTAAGAAGACATTGGATCAGGAGGGTATAATGAACCATGAGTCCAAAGATCAATATTCTTTTCTCCAGCTTCACGACGCTCATTTTGAGAGTTCACATCATTGTTGCATTGTGTATTTGGAGCAAACTCTCTGGGCACACGAACATGGATACTTGTTGATGCTGGGGCATGAGGACGTCCTAATGTGAGGTTTGCAATAGGTGTCAACACCATCTTTTCCAACAATTAAACAATACTGAGAAAGAGATCAGAAATTTGTTTGGAAGAGATGCTAGAGCATGATTTTCCCAAGAAAAGTTTGTTTTCTTGGATGAGGATGGGTCACAGTGTGTTTTTCCACTGAGAATAGCCAAAAATGATGAAATTTTGAAAAAGTCATTTTTTGGGCGAAGAGTAGTTACGGATTTGATGATGTGGCACTCTACATTTGGAGGGATTTTAAAAATATTGCTTTTTCAAAAGGAAAATTAAAAACTAAACTCAAAAAAGGTCACTTCTGACATATATATTAAAAAATGAGCCCTTTCAAGTAAATAAACATTGAAATTGAGACTTAAAAAAAAAATCATTTTTTTATTCCCATACATGCTCGAGTTTGATGATGTGGAAAGTAGATTCCCTTTCTCTCTCTCTAAAAGAAGAGAGAGAGGAGCCTAGTAAGCCTTAAAAAAAGCCTACTCCAACCTACTAAAAAGTGCCCTATTAAATGCACTTTGTCCCCTTAGACAACAGCAGAATGAGGCTTAATCCCTGAAAATTAGGGATCCTTACAAGGCCCATGCAGGGTTCACCCTTTTTCCTAATGTGACCAATCATATGGTTACAACATTGGTGCAAGAGTCACCATCTTCTTTGATAAGTGAAATTCCTTATCCTGAGGCTCCACCCATACAAATGGAACGTCCTGATTGGTTAAATGTGTTAATGACATGGAAATATTAGCTAAATATTTGAGGTACCTAGCATGCCATTTAATTTGGCCTACAAACCTCATAACGTCTTTCACATTACTTGGACACTTCGGTTTGACTGAAAAGCCTCTACTTTTTTAAACATCACTTGCCATACCTTGGCCAGATATGACATGACCTTTCAAAAGATAACCTTAGATGCAATTACACTCTTATATAGATTTAACATCAATCTATA
This sequence comes from Ceratopteris richardii, assembly GCA_020310875.1. Classification (NCBI taxonomy): domain Eukaryota; kingdom Viridiplantae; phylum Streptophyta; class Polypodiopsida; order Polypodiales; family Pteridaceae; genus Ceratopteris; species Ceratopteris richardii. Next base: position 112,121,078 of record CM035425.1, on the reverse strand, counting down.
ATCTCTACATCTTTCAAAAGATAACCTTAGATGCAACAGATGCAAATCCATCTTACCAAAGATAAGAAAATCATCCACAAAAACTCTCATGAAGTCTTGTAAATAAGGCTCAAATACTTTATGTGCCACATAGTTGAAGGATAGTCGTCCATTTGTTAGGCTACAACTCATAACCGGCTCCAAGTTTAGTAATAAAAGTTGTTTTATAATGTTCCTCTTCAACAACCTTAATTTGATTATACCCTAACAAACCATCAAGAAAACTATACATTTCATGACGATCATTTGCATCAAGCACTGCATCACAAAACGATATGGGAAAAGGATTTGTTATAGTTGTTGCACTAATAAGTTTCTTGTAATCTAGACATATTCTTAACTTGCCTTTTTTCTTATGCACCACAATTATTGGTGACAACCACGTTACTTGGCTTACTAGTTTAATGAATCCTACCATCAACATCTTATCTATCTATTTCCTTAACCTATGTTGCAAAGCTCGGATTCATTCTATACCTTTGTTGAGCTATTGATACTGCATCGATTGTTAAGTTAATCCAATGTTGATCTAGCTGAGATTACTATGCCTTTCATGTGCAAATATTCCTATGCAAATACATCCATATACCCCTTTAACAACTCTACCAAATCTTCCAAAAAATGTCCTTCTAAGTGCATACAAACTTTCACCATCTTTGGGTCAACTTCCATGGACAATGTTGGTATGGGCAACGTCGGTATGCCCTTGATATGTTGTAGTGAATGGATATGAAAAAGGAGGTAATTAGTTATATAAACAACCACTTTTAATGATCAGATGACTTGAACCACTCATCGAACATGTCAGCTTTTGGCTTGGCAGAATCGGCTCAGGGCCTAAATTTCACACCAATTTGAGGCCGTATACTGCCTCCCAACCTGCCACCACCAAGAGCTCCTCGAGGAGGACCACTAATGGCTTTGTGAAAGATCATACCCACGTTCATCCCCATAATTATGATTGATAACTTTTATCCCTGTACTTGTGATGGTCAACTAAATCCTCATGGTCGAAATAAGGGGCACATGGATTGCATGAAATACATATGAAAAAGTGGTAATTAGTTATATAAGAAGCCACTTTTAGTGATCGCATGACATGGAGAGATAGAGATAGAGAGAGACATAAAGACAGAGATTTATGTATTATGGATGGCACGGTAGGGAGGAGATGCACATACACATGTCTTTGTGTTCTTTGATATGTATATGCCCTATGATCATCGATTTTATTTTCTCAGTTTAGTGGTACAATACATAGATTCTGAAGTGGTTAGATGGAGATGCACCATGGTGGATTCTCCTTTGATAGAGCTCCGCATCGATTGCTAGTAAAAAATCAAGCTCGGAATGACGTGTGATGATGCTCTGCACAGACCTACAAGAATACGTAGAACTACACAATACACAAAGAGCGATGGCCAAGTTATATAAAAAAGTGGTGGAAATACAAATGAAAAAATGAAGAGCAATGACTAACAACAAGGATTAGGTGAGAATGTTTGTGCTCACACCAATAAGTCTATTAAGGAGAAAAATCAATTAGTGTATAGTTGAAAAACTAAAATCTTGAAAACTTTTGCTAGAGTCTCCTCTTCAAATTTAGCATATGAACAACGTTGAGAACTCATCAAACTGCTAATACTGACTTGGTAACCTGCATAGTGAATTACAGCATGCATTGGATATAATCACTTAACCAAACGAAGCCAACTAGGGTCATCAAGGACATATGAAGAACTAGCATACATCTCTTATGGTGCGGCTAAGTAATTCTTCAAGTTGCATCGCCGAAGAGACCCCAACATCTCGGTATCTCCATCTTAAGAAAACCACACCATGACCCTCTTTATCAATGTCAAAGGCTTTGTGTAGTTTGTATAGAGATAGGCCCTCATAGTATCCTTCCATAGGTTGTATTCGTGCCACTTTTAATGATCGGATGACCTGAACCACTCATCCAACATGTCAGCTTTTGGCTTGGCACAACCGGCTCAGGGCCTAAATTTCACAACAATTTTAGGCCCTATATTGCTTCCCAACCTCCCACCACCAAGAGCTCCCCGAGGAGGACCACTAATGGCTTTGTGAAAGATCATACCCACATTGGAACATCCATCGATCACTTTAATCCTCGTAATTATGATGGTCAACTAACTCCTCATAATTAAAATAAGGGGCACATGGATTGCATGAAAATAGATCTGAAAAGGTGGTAACTAGTTATATAAAAAAAACACTTTAAATGATCGGATGACCTGAACCACTCATCAGACATGTCAGCTTCTATCTTGGCACAAGAATAAAGAAAGAATGACCCCATCCCCTTCATTTGCCCCTCTCTAAGTGGATTAAGAGTTAGAGTGACAATTAATGCTTTTTTCTTAAGTTTTTCCTTAATGAAGAATGCAAAATACAAATTCACCTGGGTTTTAGAATAATCTTTAGATGTTAACTAGACATTCTTAGGACTACCCTGGATTAAAATTGTGAGTTCGAACTCACATGTGTTTTTTCAATTCCTCTAGATGAGGTCATAGTAAGAGCTAACAAAGGCTTTTTAATAAGCTATAACAACGCATGATGATCCACGTGAAACACCACCTTGTTACCCAACTAATGATTTCTAAACTTATTCAGCGCATAGACCATTCCCTATGCTTCTCTTTCTCTCACAACATAATTTCTTTCAGTCGAACTCAATATTCTACTTGCATAATAGATTGGTCTAAACCATCCTTTTACCTTTTTGTACATGAGAACAACCCCTACAACCACATCTCATGCATTGGTAAATATGTGGAAGGGCAATGCCCAATAAGACGGCTACAACATTGGTGCAAGAGTCACCATCTTCTTTGATAAGTGAAACTCCTTATCGTGAGGCTCCACCCATACAAACGGAACATCCTATTTGGTTAAATATGTTGATGGCATGGAAATATTAGCTAAATATTTGAGGTACCTATCATGCCATTTAATTTGGCCTACAAACCTCATAATGTCTTTCACATTACTTGGAGACTTCGATTTGACTGAAAAGCCTCTATTTTTTAAACATCATTTGCCATACCTTGGCCAGATATGACATGACCTTTCAAAAGATAACCTTAGATGCAATTACACTCTTATATAGATTCAACAACAATCTATATTGTCTACATCTTTCAAAAGAACCTTAGATGCAACAAATGCAAATCCATCTTAGCAAATATAACAAAATCATCCACAAAAACTCTCATGAAGTCTTGTAAATAAGGCTCAAATACTTTATGTGCCACATAATTGAAGGACAGTCGTCCATTTGTTAGCCTACAACTCATAACCGGCTCCAAATTGAGTAATAAAAGGTGTTTCATGATGATCCTCTTCAGAAACCTTAATCTCATTATACCCTAACAAACCATCAAGAAAAATATACATTTCATGACGATCAATTGCATTAAGCACTGCATCACAAAATAATATGGGAAGAGGATTTGTTATAGTTGTCGCATTAATAAGTTTCTTGTAATATAGACATATTCTTAACTTGCCTTTTTTCTTAGGTACCACAAATTATTGGTGATAACCACGTGACTTGACTTACAAGTTTAGAGAATCCTACCATCAACAACTTATCTATCTATTCCTTAACCTATTTTGGAAATCTCGGATTTGTTCTATACCTTTGTTGAGCTACTCATACTCCATCGATATTTAAGTTAATCCAATGTTGATGTAGCTGAGGTCTATGCCTTTCATGTGCAAATACTCATATGCAAATACATCCATATACCCCTTTAACGGCTCTGCCAAATCTCCCAAAAAATGTCTTTCTAAGTGCATACAAACTTCCACCATCTTTGGGTCAGCTTCCATGCCTAAGTTAAGCTCTTATAACTCATCCTCTTTTACTTTATTTGACATTTCATAATTCTTAGCATAAGTCTTTTCTACCATGTCTTTAACTTCCTTTACTTCTTGCTCCTTGGCTTCCTTAGTCAAAATTTCTGCTTTTGCTTTCCATAGCTTGCTTAATCCTGTGCCTTCTATTTCTTTTCTTGGAAAAACTTCCTCAGTTGCCTTCCTCAGAATTTTGTCTTATTACAATATGCCTTCGACATCGATGTTGAATACAGGAACCACTATAGGATTGGCTTTCAAAGACTCCTCTTCTTCATCATCTTCAACTTCCTCATCTAAACTGATTGTCTGAGCCGCCAAAGGTTTCTCTTTAAGTAAAGTATTCTTCCTTGTATGTCACCTTTCTTTTACCTTTTGTTATAGCAACCACATTCAAGCCCCAATCTTGTGTGACGTTAGCACTCCTTAACCATGGTCTACCAAGCAACATTTCATAAGGAGATGTTGATTCTAACATCTCAATAACCACAAAATTTACCATAAACATCATTCCTCCTACTTTTATTTCTTATTTCTTCAAGATTCCAAATGGTTTAACTCTTATTTGATTAGCCATTTTGACATGGAATGGGGCTGCAGCTAATTGACTTACCTTCAGTTATTTATATACCTTTTTTGGAAAGATATTCACAATAGATCCACCATCTAATAATACTTCTTCAAACCTACTATCCTTAGACTAAGCTTTAGTCACTAGTACCATTAAATCTACATCGGTCGGATCAATATTATCAACAACTAATACCACCTTGTTATTATCACTTATATTCACGTGTTGTCCCAAAAGTCTATTTACAATTTTTTCTTCAATGTCGGAACTAGTGCTAATAACTGGTCTAATGACACATCGTCTAAATCATTTTTTTCTTGACTAGCTTTACTTTGCTAAATCCTCTTCTACACCCGTTCCCTAATCCCATTTTGCTCCGTCCAATTTATTGGTCCTTTTTTCTTTGATCTTGTTATTGTGAGGGCTTCAGACTCCTCTAATGTCAAACATTGATTATAATGACAATTGCATTCCTTAATAGGATATGTCTTCTTATGTACCTATGCTGGACATATTTCCACCACTAGCTCCTTTGCATTTGTTAACTCAATCAAAATCACATTAGCTTAAGCCACCTGATGATTTTGTTGTCCTGGTTGATCTTGTTGGTTTGGTTGATTATACCTTGCCACCGACACTTGTCTCTCTTCTATATGTTTTACCCATAATGGACAATTTGGCCTTATCCAATGATCTAGGGTAGAATAATATGCAGATGACATTATGCTTGTTGGTCTAGCTTCTTGATTTTATTGCTCTTTCCATCGAGGTCTTCCTTGTCTTGTTCGATTTTAACCTTCTCATCATCTAACAAGTTTTGTCTGAGTCACTGCCACTTCATTCTTACTTGTCTTCTCATATCTTGAAGGCTCCGCTTTATTCTTTAGATTATACTAACACCGAGCCATACTATGCCCCTCGTTTTCACAAATTTCACATAATTTCTTCTCCTATGGTGGAGGCACCTAATATTCAAATTTTTTAAATTTATTGATCAAGTCTTCTTCTTTAAGATGTTTAGCGTTGTTCTTACAATTCCTTTTTATTTGAAATTCCTCATTTCACTATCCCAACCTGTGTCTATAGCATCATTTTCTGAGCTTGATGTTGTCCCTAATCTATCTTCAGTTTCAAAGTTAGCATACTAACCTTTTGTTCCTTCGAATATTTTTTCTACTCTAACCGTAGCTCATACTAATACATTGAATCCACCTACTATATCTATGCGAGCTACCACATTCCTCAAGCTGCTTCTTAATCCCTTCTAGAAATACTTGGCTAACATTTGATATGTAGGTCTCTCATCACCCTATAGCCTTTCCACTAAAATTCGAAATTTTGTGCATAGTCTTCCACTAACATATTCCTTTGCCTAATTGCTCTTAATTTTCTAAGCGCATAAGTCAAAGTCTTCTCTTTTCTAGACCTTTGCAAAAGGCTGTTTTTTATGCATTATAGTTTGCAAAGTGCCGAATATCGTACTAGCTAAACTAGCTCATGGCCTTACTTTCTAAGGTAGCCGCAAATTGTTGCAATTTAATCGCATCACCATACAACGCGGCATAGCCATTGGCTATCCACTTAATTTCAAACTCAGAGATATGGCAATCCGCATCTTCTTTAGATCCTCCTCTAAATTTAGCTATCTTAACCCTGGGGTTAGGTGGTGTTTGTGCCATATTCTTTGGCTTAAGATATCCTCCAAATCTTTGTCTACTAGTCCCCCTTAGTGGGCCAAACTGGAGTCACCTTCTTGTCCTTGTAGGTACTCCTATGAGGATTAGCTTCCGTAAATATCCTCTCACCAACCCTTCTTCAGCTGCAATCGTTCCTACACCCTCTTGGTCTAGACCAATATCTTCAATATCTTGGTCTTCCACTGTAATGTGCCACTTGTCTAGATTATCGAATGCATCTAATTGAGACATACGAGCATGAGCCCTTGTCTTATAAACGTTTCCAAACTTACTCGATTGATGTGACATTCATTTCCTGTCTTATTACAAACAATATTAGTAGGATCATCAAATGTGTTGGGATTAGTAGGATCATCACACCACGATTAGAAGAAATTCTGAAGCGAATCACATATAAACTATACAAAAAGCTGAGCAATTTCAATAAAAGTATACTATGTAGTAAGATCTAGGAGTTACAATGCTCGAATAGAAAAAAATAGAAGTTATGGTTACCATAATAGCTTCAATCAAGAAAAAACCATTACAAGAAAGTAGCATCCTGCACAAATGGCGACCCTTTCACTTCTCGCGCTCATTCTTTGAATAGACCAAAAATTTACTAGTACATGCAAACAATCAGTTAGTTCACATGACATTTCTGGTACATCCGATTACAACCACTTTTTACTAAAATCCCATTCAGTACATATCCGAGTTGATAACATCCTACTCAGTAATTTTGTGATTAAGCAACTAAATACTTGTATATCCCATTCAGCAAATTTAGATTTATTACATGGTTTAATAGATCCATAGAGTTACATAGTTGTCATACACATTATTACTCCATCAAGGGCATATCACATTGGATTGAGGTGGTTCGGAATTGAACTCACAACCTCTCGGTTAGGAGTGTGATGGGCTAATCACTTGCCCCAAAAGCCATGGTTGAGGATTAAATCCTAATCCTCTCTCCTAAGGCATGGTTCAACCATCTCCTACCAAGATTATGTGACATTCCATTCCCCTTAGATTGAGCATTGCCCTTAATGCTCACTTGTGGACCATCCTATGTAACCTAGGCCCTTTTCCAGGTTTGAGCACCACCATTACCCTCTAGCCCACCTCTCTTTGGTGCCGAAATGCCCATGCGCCTTCCTTCATGGTTGGTTTCAGAGTCACCCACGGTCAAGCGCTTCCCGAATGCCCACGGAATGAGGAGCCACCCTCTATCTTGCCCAATTTTGCAACTAGGCTCTGATACCAATGTTGGGAATTGAACTCACAACCTCCCAATCAGGAGTGTGATGGGCTAACCACTTGCCCCAGAAGCCATGGTTGAGGATTACTTCCTAATCCTCTCTCTTAAGGCGTGGTTCAACCATCTCCTACTAGGATTATGTGACAGAGGTCATCTGAATGAGGTTGATTTTATGTGAGTATGTAAGGTAGGTGTATACGATGGGAGATAGTAGACACTTACAAGATCGATTTCTGCTTTTTGTTTTGACTGCTCAAGAGTCTTCTTAAGGGGAAGGATATGGGAAAAGAACACACATAGATGACTACATACATTGTATTGTGCAATAGCGGCCAATGGGAGTGAGGAGTATAGGAACTTTACCAAATGCCTTGCAATGCCATATTGAGGAATAAATAGAACTAAGGCAAAGGAACTATCACATTAACCTCAAGAAGAAGCTTAGGAGCGTGGATATGTGGTTGGCAAGTGCTGCATCATGAACCACTCTTTAAGTAGGAAAGGTAATTGGGAAAAGAATGGATGAGAGAGCTCCTAGGTGGGAGCCCACGATCTATAAAGACGGTCACTATGGTGGGATAGAGCGACCAAGGTTGATCTATGTGTGTCGCTCAATTTCCTCTCTTCAAGTACTCTCCTTAGTTAAAAGTTCAATGGTAGAGTTCATGTTTGTAAAACTAAGTCACTCTTTTGGAATGCATCTATATGCTCCATAGTCTCATATTCATATGATGAGACTCCCTTGAGCGTTTTCAAACCTTCACATGGTTGGATGCGGTCATAAAACATTTACACCAAAGGTGTATAAAATGCTAAAAATCCTCTATAAAACCTCACAAACTTATACAATTTCTTATGCAGAATGCTTGTGTTGAAGCCTTATGTCATTTCCTTTAGAAATCCTATAGTCTAAAAATAGTTAGGATTTATATTTGGGTTCCAATGTCTAATAAAGTTGCCATAATCTATGTATAACCGCATAGATTTTCTTTTCATACTTCGTTTGCTGTCGAGGAGGTCTCAAAACTTCTTTACCTCTTGGGTATTCTTGTTTTCTTTGAATATCTTAGTTCCCTTAGAGTGGAGGTTGTTAATGCTTTCAGATGAGTGTCAACCCCATCCTCATTAATTAGTTAACCTGGTCAGGTAGCTTTCTTTTTCATGCGTGTGCATGCAAAAAAGATAATTCGAATAGAGTGAGGGAATTCCCAATGCAAAAAATTTTCTATTGGTTGAGAGAATTCTCCATCCCAATGCCAAAAGCTATGAATTGAGTGAGCGAATTCTCCATCCCAATGCCATTGAAACGCTGCATAACATGAAGAGAAACTCTCTACTCTTTATTTTTCTATGTTGTCTTCGCAGGCCTGCATGGATGGATAAGTACAAAGTTCGTTTGTGCTGGTGACTAAAAAGATAGTATGCACTATGACGAGCGAATCTCCCCTTCATTTCTTGCCATATTAAATATTACAAAAATAGCCGCAAATCGGCTCAATATAATTACATCGTTCATCGTCCCAAAACAGTTTAAGGGCCTGAAAAACTATATTTAGACTCCTTATTATTTATCTTCCTTGACTACCTTAAAGTGAACTCTCTTCAATTGCCTTTAGTAATGGCAAGTTATAGCCTCTAACAGATAGTGATGGGAACCTATACAAAAGTATAGATACATGCAAGGATGGGAAAATTCAAAATTTCCATATTTTCTTTAGATATTTATAGTTCCACATTGTGCTCTTCGTTTCAACTGTAAGATTACACAGACATTAATCAACCACCAAGAATCATCAGAGTTCACGGCAGGCATCATTAGCTTGGAGTTAGAGACTGGAGAGAACGGGCTTGCGGATAGAATCAGAACGATTCGTTGACACGGATTCAGAATATTACAAAAACTGTGAAACTTCATGGAGCCCTCACCTCTACTCTTATTCTTTGGCCCATGCTTCAATGGGGAGTGAATAGGAAACCCTTTCTTCTTTTCTTTAGACTTCTTTTTATGTGGTGTGGTGGTGAAGGTGTGTTTGGATCATAAGGGCATATTGCATGTTTCGTAATGGCATTTATTGCTCTCTCCTTGATGAAGATCACCCAAGCATCTGGATAGTCTCACAGTTTAACTCAAGATTGTAAAACCTGCTTTCCAAGAACCTTACTGCATTTGCAATCACTCTCCAACCACATGAGGTGTTGTCTTTCTGTAATGGCACATGTATTTGAACGTATCCAACCCTTTTTTCTTCATTTAATTTAGGAATTCCTTTAATATTTTGATTAATATGCATTTTGAGAAGCTGAGCATCACTACAAGGTAAACTTAAATTTAAAATGGATGGCAAGGCTTTAAAATAGAACACAACAAAATGTATGGCAAGGCTTAGACTTTGAAGTTTCCATGTTGTGATTGGAGAGAATTCCTTGCTGTCTTCTTTGTCCTAGACATAACCTACAAAAAAAAGATTATTATCATCACATAAATAGGACTTTCACTACAGAAATATAGATCATGGATCAATAAGGATTAATATTAGGACATGGATCAATTACACAAAAAAAGATTACATCCTTCATATTTGCAATGTCTTGTATCCCTTTGGGCAATAAATATGTGTATCTATGTACATTTCATGAGTAGTAAGCTTTGAAAAGAAATATATTTAATCCTTCTTGAGTCTTTTGAATGAACTTGGCTGTAGCAAATCTCCTCTATATCTGAGGTACTCTTTTCTGCTGTAGCCAACAATACTTTTAACATCTGATACCCCTGCAGCCATTGCATAGCTTGAGTAACAAAGGAAGTAGCCTGCCCTTGAAGCATTGAATCCTAGAGCATATCCAAAAATTCTAAATGTAGCTGTTCTTTCAAGTAGCAAAACTCTGTATGCATTAAAGGGTATTGAAGTAAAACCCATGTATCTTGAAAGAGTCGTCAAGGAGAATAGTGCAAAATCTGCCTCTTCACTATATTTCTTATGAATAGCACAAAATAATTTTGGATTCAATTTTGGAAGATAGTGGATCACTGAATGAATATCCATCTTTGTCTTTCCTTTCTCCTCTATGGTTTTCCTTGTTCCCTTCCCCGTGCCAATGTAGTTGTCTTCATCCAATATAGATAACTATGGAAAAAATTGAAAACCTAGGTCAGAAAAAGTCCAATGAAACTTTTAAATTCAAAGAAATAACTGGAAACACAATCAGAAACAAAGAATGAGACACGACCAATCCAAGCGATTAGGGTCATTAGAGTATATCAGATGGGCCTAATCGCTTGCATCGGCCTAATCGCTTGAATTGGTCATGTCCAAAGGAGGTCATCTTGAAGCTTAGATTGCATGTGAACTTTTGTATCTTATTATTAGTTAAGAATTTTGAGAAAATAATGCAACCATTGCATCCAGAATGTGCCAAAACCCTATGATTGACTGTCGATTTACATGATTTTGATACTCAGAGGTCTTGATAAGCCTTTTTGTATTGATAACCAGACATGACCGATGCAAGCGATTAGGGCCATCCAACATTTCCAAATGATCCTAATCGCTTGCATTGGTCATGTCCTAGATTCATGCACAAATAGGCTCATCAAGACCTCTCGATATCAGAATCATGCAAATAGATAGTCAATCTTAGGGTCTTGGCACATTCCAGACGCAATGGTAGCATTAGTTTCTTGAAATTCTGAGCCAATAGTAAGATAGGGAAGTTCACGGCTGATGCAAGCGAAATAAGCTAGTCAAAGGCCGGTCAAACGCATGTAATTGCTTGCATCGGTCCTATTTGGTATGAAGCGATTAGGTACAACCGAGGATTATAGCTAGGACAAAGAAGAGGAATTTAAAAAATGAGTTTAAGAGCTTGAAAGAAATTTAAAAGCAAAAAAACTAATGTAAAAAAGCTCTTACGAAGCACTCAAGAAACACGACCGATGCAAGCGATTAGGGTCATCTCGAAATCCTCCGATGTCCCTAATTGCTTGTATCGGTCGTGCTAACTTGCACAAAAAAGAGTTTAAAAGGTTGGAACAAATTTAAAAAGCACAAAAACTAGTTAAAAAGACTTTCAGAAAGCACTCAAGAAACATGACCTATGCAAGCGATTAGGGTCATCCCAAAATCCTCGAATGTCCCTAATCACTTGTATCGATGGTTTTGTAAAATAATTGATCATGATGACCCTAAATCCTCACACAGAATGTGGTCTATGGAAAGTTTTGAAAAGCATGTAAAAACTTAAAGACAATGGCAAGTTGATGGTAGCAAGGAGTTCACAAAAAAATGAAAAAAAGTGAATAGAGGAGCTTAAATAGGTCTCTCGAATGAGTTGACTGTTGGTGACATGTGGCAGTGTGTGATTGTCCATGTCATCTAGCCATTGCAAATCCCAACGTACAATGCCACATGGCATCATTTGAGTGGGCCATGTCATCTGGCCATTATGATTCCCAATGTCTTTTTGCCATGTGGCACTCACTACAACAGATCGATGGTATACCGAGGTTTTTACCGAGGAAAATGAACGCGGCTTAATTTGCCACGACGCCGGTGTAAAGGTCAGTTTGCGCGTCGGTACGAAAGAGTCCGTATATGCGTCGGTATATGCATCGGTATATGCGCCGGTAATACCGACGTTCATACCGAGGCATCTACTGGAAGTACCGTCCCCTATACCGTTGCCTGCTGGAAGTACCGACGGTTATTCTGATGACACTACTGGGAGTACCGTCGCGTATACCGATGACCATACCTGCAAAATTTCTTTTGGGCAGAGTGTTTTGTCTTTTGCTACAACAACATTACCATGATGTTGCTTAACAAAAGACAACACACTCTGCCAAAAAAAACCGAGTATATGTGATGTGTACTCTAATGACAACCGAAATATGATTTCATGAAACAAAGTATTATTGGACACAAAAGAGATAATCAGAATGAACTATGAACCATGTACAAAAGAAGTTATATATTTCAATAATGAAGCATGTACAAGAGTGTGGCAAACCACTGTCATATATGACGCTTTTACAAAATGTGGCAAAGCAATGTATTGCCATATGAAAATCAAATACAAAATATTGGTCTTCCACTGCCATACACATGCAAAGGATGTTCCATATCAACTGTCCTGCAACAAAGAACATTAATGGAATGAGATAAATTTGCATGAAAATTACAAACAACAAGTAAAAACCAAGTTTAAAAATTAATTAGCTCATTGCAAATGCTCCCATGAAACTACCGCACTGCGTCCCTCCAAGTCCTACAATAGCGCAGTCAACCCATGACTATATCCATAAGACTCCTCCGTTCGTGTTGGAGGACGACCCGTTGCCAGCTCCTGAAACAAATATAAAAAGATTAGGGAAACATAGATGAGAAATTTAACACAAATAAATTCAATAAATGAAATGGTACTTACAAACTCATGTTGCATCGTGTCATATCCGCCGCTGCCCAAATGTGATGGTTCAATCATATCCAAGCGTGTGGCTGCGGCATTTCACTGCTCGCGATATCGATCCGGAGCAGTGACATCATTTCGCTTCCTTGCTGCGCTGCTCTTATCTCTAGTCCCTTTACCTCTTCCCGGTCTGATCAACCGTGGCGAAGCGATGTCACTGCTCCCGCTTCACCATGCAAGGTATCCAAACCATTTCTCGTACGTGTAGTCATGGCTGCTCCAGCACCAACAATGCGCACCCTGCCATGCCGACCACTCTGTTTCCCCGATGGATCCTCATGCTCCGCCCCTATCTCTGGTCAATCGCACACACCTGCTCACTTTTGTGACATTGCCGGCTTAAGTCAATCTGCACCCCGCCTCAACTGATGTCTGGCGCCACTCGTCAAACAGCACGCGCCATCTCTGTTGACGCTTCACATCGTACTTGTAGCGCTTTTCTTGGCGCATTCTCTAGAAAACTCTCACGCGCCAATGGGCTCCTACAAGCTAGCTCTACCACTACCGCCCTCCCTGTTCATGGCGCTGCTTGCAGCGCCTCTCCACGAGATTCCCTCTGTTGCCCGCAGGCCCTCCTGCTCAAAGGACGCCCTTCTCTCTAGTGTGCAACTCGAATGACGACCTGACGACCTTGCCTCAATGGCCTCACGCGTTCCATTTGTTGCAGTACGGTCGAAGGTATGTGAGTAACAAGGGCAGATCAAGGCCAAGAAGTATCCATGAAGAAATGCAAGAAGATTTGGCAGGTAATAATCCTTCCACTGATAGCGTGCGTGGTAGCCCGACTTAATACAACAACCCAGATTTGTGATGTACGAAATGCCAAGGGGCAAACAGAAGCAAAGGACATACCTCAGATAAAATAACAAATTGCCTGACAGTCCTTGTCGCTTCTTCGACCACTGGGTGCATGTATTCAGAAGTCTTAGACGAGCTACAAATGAGAAGCAAAAGCCTGTCAACGAACGACAGAGACAAAGAGGGGGAGAGTGTTGCAAAGCAAAGAGGCACAAAAGAGGAGCCCCAAAATTTTCAAATTAATGGGCATATTTTTCTTCTTCAAAGTCTTAGGAAATTCTCTCAAGCCATGTAAATGCACTAGAGGAGTCCTCTAGATGCATAACCCTAAATCATTGTAATATATTTCTTGTAAAATAGTAGGAGAATAGAGATTAGCCAATAAAGTGCCGGTCACTTGTGTGAAAGGACCATTTTTAGGGCACATGTATATAAATCCTTTTATGACTCTTTGTAAAGACTTTTTGCCATTGTGAAGAAGGAGACCTCCTGATTTTCGAATTTGCTTCTTTCTTGCAGATTTTCATCTTCTCTTTCATCTTCTATGTTTGTGTAATGCTTGGAATGTGTGTGTAAGGCTGTTCTCTACCCCTCCGCACTGTTTTTGAGCTACTGTAGTGTGTGTGTGAGCTTGTACGAATTGTGCAGTTAGTGTGGGTGTTTTCCACCATACACTATTTTGGTCATAACTTAAAGCACAGTTGTCAAAATCAAGCGAAACTACAACCAATAGATGCGTCTCATCGAGAGCTTCGAAAGAATCCACTATTGGCCATATTCAGAGTTCGAAGCTGGGAGAAATCCTTGATTTAGTGAAACCTACTGTAAGTGGTATCGCGGCAGACATTTTCAGTAGTTAAGTGAGTTTGAGAGATACATTAGTCTTTTCTCATGCATGTGAGCTTAATCACATCACTTTCCATCATGAGTACACACGTCCTCATACGTTTGGTTAGGTCAGTTGTTCGGATTGATAATTAAGCATGTGTAAATCCACCACTATATGCACATATGTGGAAAATGAGATTTAGTCTCTTTGGCACAAGTCCCTAAGGCTTTCTGACTTAGGTACACAGTGCATCTCCATCTAACCACTTTAGAATCTATGTATTGTACCACTAAACTGAGAAAATAAAATCGATGATCATAGGGCATATACATATCAAAGAACACAAAGACATGTGCATGTGCATCTCCTCCCTACCATGCCATCCATAGTACATCAATCTCTATCTTTATGTCTCTCTCTCTATCTCTATCTCTCCATGTCATCAGATCACTAAAAGTGGTTGTTTATATAACTAATTACCACTTTTTCATATGTATTTTCATGCAATCCATGTGCCCCTTATTTCGACCATGAGGAGTTAGTTGACCATCACAATTAAAGGGATGAAAGTTATCAATCATAATTACCAGGATGAATGTGTGTATGATCTTTCACAAAGCCATTAGTGGTCCTCCTCGAGGAGCTCTTGGTGGTGGGAGGTTGGGAGCCAGTATAGGGCCTAAAATTGGTGTGAAATTCAGGCCTGGAGCTAGTTAAGACGAATCTATTATGCAAGTACAATATTGAGTTCGACTTAAAGAAATTATGTCGTAACAAAAAGAGAAGCATAGGGAATGGTCTATGCATTGAATAAGTTTAGAAATCATTAGTTGGGTAACAAGGCGGTGTTTCATGTGGATCATCATGCACTATTATATCTGATTAGAAAGCCTTTGTTAAAAAGCCTTAATTCATGATTTCTTTTGAAATTATGGCGCTTTGTTGATTGCAAATATACCAAGTGAAGTTTGTAAATGTATTATGTTGTAAGGTAACATAAATTGAAGCTAGAGCTCTTACTATGATCTCATCTAGAGGAATTGAAAAAACACATGTGAATTTGAACTCACAATTTTAATCTAAGGTAATCCTAAGAATGTCTAGTTAACATCTAAAGATTATTCTAAAATACAGGTGAATTTGTATTTTGCATTCTTCTTAAAGAAAAACTTTGAAAAAAAAAACATTCATTGTCACTCTAAGTCTTAATCCACTTAGAGAGGGGCACATGAAGGGGATGGGGTCATTAGTTCTTTCTCCTTTTGCCAAGATAGAAGTTGACATGTTTGATGGTGAAAGTTTGTATGTACTTCGAGGGATATTTTTTGGAAGATTTGGTAGAGTTGTTAAAGGGGTATAGGAATATTTGCACATGAAAGGCATAGATCTCAGCTACATCAACAATGGATTAACTTAAAAATCGATGTAGTATTAGTAGCTCAAGAAAGGTATAAAATGAATCCGAGCTTTGCAAAATAGGTAACGGAATTGATAGATAGCTTGTTGATGGTAGGATTCATTAAACTAGTAAGCCAAGTAACGTGGTTGTCACCAATAATTGTGGTGCCTAAGAAAAAAGGCAAGTTAAGAATATGTCTAGATTACAAGAAACTTATTAATGCAACAACTATAACAAATCCTTTTCCCATATCATTTTGTGATGTAGTGCTTGATGCAATTGCTCGTCATGAAATGTATAGTTTTCTTGATGGTTTGTTAGGGTATAATCAGATTAAGGTTGTTGAAGAGGATCATCATAAAACAACCTTATCACTAAATTTGGAGCCGGTTATGAGTTGTAGCCTAACAAATGGACCACTGTCCTTCAATTATGTGGCACATAAAGTATTTGAGCCTTATTTACAAGACTTCATGAGAGTTTTTGTGGATGATTTTCTTATCTTTGGTAAGATGCATTTGCATTTGTTGCATGTAAGTTTATCTTTTGAAAGATGTAGATAATATAGATTGTTGTTGATTCTATATAAGAGTGTAATTGCATCTAAGTTTATCTTTTGAAAGGTCATGTCATATTTGGCCATGGTATGGCAACTAATGTTTAAAAAATAGAGGCTTTTTAGTCAAATTGAAGTCTCCAAGTAATGTGAAAGATGTTATGAGGTTTGTAGGCCAAATTAAATGTCATGCTATGTACCTCAAATATTTAGCTAATATTTCCATGCCATTAACACATTTAACCAAAGAGGATGTTCCATTTGTATGGGTGGAGCCTCACGATAAGGAATTTCACTTATCAAAGAAGATGGTGACTCTTGCACCAATGTTGTAGCCATCTGATTGGTCATTGCCCTTCCACATATTTACAAATGCATGAGATGTGGCTATAGGGACTGTTCTCATGTACAAAAAGGTGAAAGGATGGTTAAGACCAATCTATTATTCAAGTAGAATATTGATTTCGACTTAAAGAAATTGTGTTGTAATAGAGAGAGAAGCATAGGGAATGGTCTATGCACTGAATAAGTTTAGAAATCATTAGTTGGGTAACAAGGTGGTGTTTCACATGGATCATCATGCGTTTTTATATCTTATTAAAAAGCCTTTGTTAGCTCTTACTATGATCTCATCCAGCAGGAATTGAGAAAACACATGTGAATTCGAACTCACAATTTTAATCTAAGGTAATCCTAAGAATGTCTAGTTAACATCTAAAGATTATTCTAAAATCCAGGTGAATTTGTATTCTTTAGAATAATCTTTAGAATAATACAAATTCACCTGGATTTTAGAGTAATCTTTAGATGTTAACTAGAAATTCTTAGGATTACCTTAGATTAAAATTGTGAGTTCGAATTCACATGTGTTTTTTCAATTTCTTTGGATGAGATCATAGTAAGAGCTAACAAAGGCTTTTTGTATATATATATATATACACATATATATATATATATATATATATATATATATATATATATATATATATATATATATATATATATATATATATATATATATATATATATATATATATATATATATATATATATATATAAGTATATGTGTATGTATGTGTAAATAGCCTAAGACCCCTAATCCTTTTTTTATATATTTGATGTAAAAAAACCTTAAAATCCTAATTTTACATATTTAATTAAAACACTAACTATTTTCATATCTATTTATCTATACTGAAATCTTATATGTGTGTGTATATGTGTGAATGTGTGTTAGTATGTGTGTGTGAATGTATGCATGGGTTGTGGGAGCGAGTTATGATGGCTGGTGGATGAAGTCAACCGTCTCGCTAACGGTGCATGCGGGGTGTCTATGGCAGGGCACATATTTTTACTAAGGACCATAAGGCAGAGCGTTTCTATACCTATTGACCGCGTCTATATAAGATGGAAGGATCAATTCTTCACTAGTTACTTTATCTTTAATAATTTCATTTGAGTCTATTTGAGAACTATCAGTATTCCTATTTATGGATGGAGGGAATAGAATTTCACTATTTCTCGGGCTGGGTAAAATAATGGAAATCAAAGGTAACACTCTAGACAATCTATGATCATACTCTAACGAATACAAAGTTTCTTCTACAACATAATCCTTAACTAATTCTTCACTAATTGCATTGTTTTCTAGTGGAATAGGAAAAAGTATTTCAAACAAAGAAGGTAAATTACGTTCAAATCAAGTACTACTAGAAGATGCTTCATCAAAATATCAGATAAAAAATGCATATATATATATATATATATATATATATATATATATATATATATATATATATATATATATATATATATATATATATATATATATATATATATATATATATATATATATATATATATATATATATATATTATAAACTGTTTATATGAATGATAGAAACTAAATTCCATCCTATACAAAAGCTAAACAACAGAATTCTAGCTTAATCTATTGTCTTTTTCCACTCTTCTGCTCATCAATCCGTCTTCAACATGAGCTGCAAAATAACATGACCAACCATAAGTATGCTTTCATAGATATAAAGCACTCATTTATAGTATTAAATATTCAAAACTTAACATATTTAAAAACTCATGATAACATAAGTTAATTAACTTTCTTTAAATAGCTCATAAACACATACATTCATTCTTATGTACACATTCTAATATACATGTCTCATTTATGCACACATATACCTATCATATGGATATGCATAATCATCACATACATAATCAAACCTCTCATGCATACACATACATAACACTTCACATGCATACACATACATAACACTTCACATGCATACACATGCATACACTAACTTACATACATAAGTATATATACTAACATGCATTCATGCATACATATCTCACATGCATACATGCATCTAACATGCATATACACTAACTCATATACATAAACATATATACTAACATGCATTCATGCATACATATCTCACATGCATACATGCATCTAACATGCATATATATTAACTCATATATATAAACATATATACTAACATGCATTCATGCATACATATCTCACATGCATACATGCATACATATCTCACATGCATACATATCTCGCATGCATAGATGCATACTTATCTCACATGCATACATGCATACTTATCTCACATGCATACATGCATACATGCTAACATATTAACATACATGTACACATCACTCATATAAATGCACTTGTCACTAACATACATGCATATGCACACACTTCTCATTCACTCCTGCACAAATACTAGCATATATGCATTACACATTCATGCACACATGCACACATCCACTTACATACATGAAAACATACACTTGCATATATTTCACATGCATACATGCATACATACCTATCATGCATACATGCAAAACATCTAACATGCATTATCATATACATGCACTAATTATGCATACATTCACTACCATCTAACATGAATACATGCAAGCATACCTAATATGTATACATGCAAACATCTAGCATGCTAATGAATTAAATCCAATGCATTAAATACACATTTAGTATCATAATAAATAGTCTTCTAACGTGTCTAAGCTAACAAGTATGAGTTGGAGAAGATAGGCTAATGGATAGGAAAAGGAAATGAAAAGATATGATCAGATAGGATAAATGATTGGGAATGGAAAAGTTGGATGAGTAGAAAGAAGTCTAATTAAATGAGTTTAGAAAAGCTAAAAATGGAATAAAAGATCAGGAAACTATTATTGGAAAGGTGAGGGAACATGGCTACTAATCCTTTCTTTTGTTATCCTGGAAAACATAAAAGAGTTTTAGGTAGTCAAACAATACATTTACTTATGTAATCAATTTAGTTATATATTATAAACATAACTACTATAATCAATGTGAACTTTAAAAAAACACACACACATAGATATTCTTAATAACACATTCTAATCACATATATTTAAACATACATTTCACATACACTTCTTCAAACATTAAACACACACATAAATACATATAAAATACATAGAGACATTAATCATATAATTCACACATATACATATTATAAAAATACCATATCTCTCTAATATATATAATAAATATACCTTACATAAATAAAATGAAAATAAAACATATAAAAAATATATAAAAATAAAACATATAAAATATATAAACATAAAATAAGATAAAAAAAGAAAAGAAATAAAATAAAATCGCTAATATATAAACATAAAAGAAAAGAAATAAGAAATAAAATAAAAAAACCCTCTCTCTCTCTCTCTCTCTCTCTCTCTCTCTCTCTCTCTCTCTCTCTCTCTCTCTCTCTCTCTCTCTCTCTCTTTTTGGCGCCTGCGTGCGCAGCAGCAGGTTGAAGGGGGGAAAAGAAAGAATTAAAAGAAAATAAATAATAAATAATAAATAAAAAAATATAATAATCTCTCTCTCTCTCTCTCTCTCTCTCTCTCTCTCTCTCTCTCTCTCTCTCTCTCTCTCTCTCTCTCTCTCTCTCTCTCTCTCTGTGCTGTGCATAGCGCGCTGCCTCGCCGACAGAAGAGAGGGAGAAGAAAGGGAAGAAAAAAAAGCAAAAGAAGAAGAAAAAAGGAAAAAGAAGAAAGAAAAAAGGAGAAAAAAATAAAATTAAACTCCTCTCTCCATCTCTCTGCGTTGACGACTGAAATAAAGCAAAAAAAATTTGCTTCACATTTAATGGGCTGCCAAAAGTAAGAGAGATGGCCTTCTCTCTTCTCTTGCCAGAAAGGACAACATGAAAATATGTGCACATACAAACCAGGCTAGAGCTTAGAGTTAATGAAGTACCTGCAAAATAACATGAGCTCGTGGATATGACTCCCCTCCTTTTATACATATGAGTAGCCCACCATAGCCCACATTTTCCTAAGTTAACTCATTCATGCAGCCTACATTTACTCCACATCCACTCAACTCATCTCAACCAAAATAAAGGCGTGGAAATTTCTTCCATTTATTTTTCCAAAAACAAACATACAATCTCCACTTAAAATTAAATATTCAATTTTCCTTTTTTTATTTTCACACTTCTATTATCCTTTAGAATTAAATAATTGCAACCTTTCAATTCTTTATTTACTTTAAAATTAATTAAATTTAACCTATCAATTATTAAGTTTAAATATATTTTCAATAACCTTAATATTATTTAAATAATTTCAATTATTAATTAACATATTTAATTATTCATTTACATTTAAATACTTGTTTAAGTTTTCCATTTAATATCTTGTTCCCTATACATTAACTTCTTCAGAAATCAAACCCTACTTAATTAACCCCTTTACCATAGGTTTACCTTAAACTACCCTTAAACCATGTTTTTAATCATTCAAAACCTTTTCTTTTAGCTTTAAATCTTATCCAAACCCTTAATTAACCCATAAACTAAACTTCTACCCTATCAAAACCCTTTAGATTTCTTATCTAAACCCTTAATTATCCTTGAAACTAAGCTTTTACCCTATAAAACATATTCAAACCCTATATTAGGTCCTTCAATACCCTTGAATTTACTTTCAAACCTTAAATAAACCCTTAATTAACCCTTCATTCTTAATCAAATACCGACAACTATATTTTAAAACTCCTTCTAAATATTTTCCTTCTTTGTATTGGATCCCAAATCATCAAAACTTCTTGTCCTGCAAAAATTTAAGATCAAATTTCAGTTAAGATTTCATAAATTATTAAAACATAGTCTAAACAATCACTACAACATATGAGGGGCATACCGACGCTGCATATACCGACAATCATAGTCGGCGTCGGTATGGGCCTCGGAAAATGTGACTTGGAGATACCGACGGTCAAGTGACCGTCAGTATGACCGTTTTAAACAGATCGTTGGTGTGGCCCGCATCCACCGGTATGTGCGTCGATATATGCATCAGTATAGGCGTCAGTATGAGCGTCGGTATAAGCGTCGGTAATTTACTGGGAACTATTGACGCGTATACCGATGCCCATATCGATGCCCATACCGGTGGCGAGTTTTAAACATACCGCGAACCCGAGAGCAAAACTTCACATTTTTGCACGTGTTTGAATACTATTGGTCTTCTGTCGATCTTGCGCGAACGAACCGAATTGCAACCTGAATTGTCTTGTGCACACACACACACACACACACATCTCTCTCTCTCTACACACACACACACACTCTCTCGGCTTAGATCTCACATCTTGGTAAGTGCTGCGCGTACTATTAGCATTTGTGTTTCTCTATGCTTTAGGTTTTATAATTTCTCTTTTCTTCGATTTTGCAGAAGTTCTTTGGCATCGATTGTTTGGAATTGGACGATAGACGACATACATTATGCTTTGATGACAATGATCCAAAAGAGGGGCATACTTGTAAGTGATTGTTTTATTCTCTATTGATAGAGAGAGAAGGAGAGAGAGAAAGAGAGAGAGAGAGAGAGAGAGAGAGAGAGAGAGAGAGAAAGAGATAGAGAGAGAGAGAGAAAGAGAGAGAAGAGAGAGAGAGTGAGAGATAAAGAATAATAATGAAAGAAAGGAAGATAGAGATAGGAAAATAGAGCATACACACACACACATACACACATATTTACACACATACATGTACACACATGCATACATACACACATACATGTACACACATGCATACATACACACATACATGTACACACATGCATGCTTACATACACACACCTATACACACATGCATGCTTACATACAGACACACATATACACACATGCATGCATACACACACATATAAATTTACACACATGCATACATACACACACATGCATACACACATACATACACACACATATATACACATATGCATACATACACATACACACATACATATACACACATACGTACACACACACATATACATACATGCATGCATACATACACACACATATACACACATGCATGCATACACACATATACACATATACACACATGCATACATACACACACATGCATACACACATACATACACACACATATATACACATATGCATACATACACATACACACACATATATACACACATACATATATACACACATATACATTCACACACACACATATACACACATGCATGTATACATACACAAACATACACATACACACACATGTATACACATGCATACACATACATACACATGCATGCATACATACACACGTACACACACATGCATGCCTACATACACAACATACACATACACACACATGTATACACATGCATACATACACGCACGCACATGTACACATGCATACATACACACACATATATACACACATGCATACATACACACATATATTTCTATTTTTATTTTGAAGTTTTCTTTTACATCAAATAAATAAAAATAGTATTAGGGTTTTTACGCTATTTACACATACATACACATATAATATATATATATATACATGTATATACACATGTATACAAAAATATACATATTTTAGGTCTAGATATTTAAGATTAGGTTTTTAGGGTTTAGGCATACATATCACTCAATTATATTTATATTAAGAAAAAATATAGAGAAAAATAAAAAAAAATGAATATATAAATAAATATATATATATATATATATAAAATATGATTAGGGTTTTAGGATTAGGGGTTTAGATTTTGATAGGTGTTTAAGTATTTAGGTTTTAGTATTTCAGATTTAAGTCTAAGTCTTTATGATTAGGGTTTTAGGGTTTTAATACATAGATAACATATATACACAAACACACATATACATATAATACATACATACATGTAGATACACATGCATACAAAAATATACATATTTTAGATTTAAATCTTTAAGATTAGGGTTTTAGGGTTTTAACACCTACATAACATATATGCACACGCATACACATGCACATATAATACATATATACATGTATATACACATGTATACAGAAATATACATATTTTAGGTCTAGATCTTTAAGATTAGGGTTTTAGGGTTTAAACATACATATCACTGAATTATATTTATATAAGAAACAATATAGAGAAAAATAAGAAAAGAAATCTGAATATATAAATAAATATATATATAAAATATGATTAGGGTTTTAGGATTAGGGGTTTAGATTTTGATAGGTGTTTAAGTATTTAGGTTTTAGTATTTCATATTTAAGTCTAAATCTTTAAAATTAGGGTTTTAGGGTTTTAACACCTACATAACATATATCCACACATACACATATACATATAATACATACATACATGTAGATACACATGCATACAAAAATATACATATTTTAGATTTCAATCTTTAAGATTAGGGTTTTAGGGTTTTAACACCTACATAACATATATGCACACATACACATGCACATATAATACATATATACATGTCTATACACATGTATTTAGAAATATACATATTTTAGGTCTAGATCTTTAAGATTAGGGTTTTAGGGTCTAGATATACATATCACTCAATTATATTTATATTAAGGAAAACTATAGAGAAAAATAAGAAAAAGAATCTGAATATATAAGTAAATATATATATAAAATATGATTAGGGTTCTAGGATTAGGGGTTTAGATTTTTATTGGTGGTTAAGTATTTAGGTTTTAGTATTTCAGATTTAAGTCTAAATCTTTAAAATTAGGGTTTTAGGGTTTTAACACCTACATAACATATGTACACACATACACATATACATATAATACATACATACATGTAGATACACATGCATACAAAAATATACATATTTTAGCTTTAAATCTTTAAGATTAGGGTTTTAGGGTTTTAACACCTACATAACATATATGCAAACATACACATGCACATATAATACATATATACATGTATATACACATGTATACAGAAATATACATATTTTAGGTCTAGATCTTTAAGATTAGGATTTTAGGGTTTACACATACATATCACTCAATTATATTTATATTAAGGAAAAATATAGAGAAAAATAAGAAAACAAATCTAAATATATAAATAAATATATATATAAAATCTTATTAGGGTTTTAGGATTAGGGGTTTAGATTTTGATAGGTGTTTAAGTATTTAGGTTTTAGTATTTCAGATTTAAGTCTAAATCTTTAAAATTAGAGTTTTAGGGTTTTAACACCTACATAACATATATACACACATACACATATATATATAATACATACATACATGTAGATACACATGCATACAAAAATATACATATTTTAGATTTCAATCTTTAAGATTAGGGTTTTAGGGTTTTAACACCTACATAACATATATGCACACATACACATGCACATATAATACATATATACATGTATATACACATTTATATAGAAATATACATATTTTAGGTCTAGATCTTTAAGATTAGGGTTTTAGGGTTTAGACATACATATCACTCAATTATATTTATATTAAGGAAAACTATAGAGAAAAATAAGAAAAAAAATCTGAATATATAAGTAAATATATATATAAAATATGATTAGGGTTATAGGATTAGGGGTTTAGATTTTTATTGGTGGTTAAGTATTTAGGTTTTAGTATTTCAGATTTAAGTCTAAATCTTTAAAATTAGGGTTTTAGGGTTTTAACACCTACATAACATATGTACACACATACACATATACATATAATACATACATACATGTAGATACACATGCATACAAAAATATACATATTTTAGATTTAAATCTTTAAGATTAGGGTTTTAGGGTTTTAACACCTACATAACATATATGCAAACATACACATGCACATATAATACATATATACATGTATATACACATGTATACAGAAATATACATATTTTAGGTCTAGATCTTTAAGATTAGGGTTTTAGGGTTTAGACATACATATCACTCAATTATGTTTATATTAAGAAGCAATATAGAGAAAAATAAGAAAAAAAATCTGAATATATAAATAAATATATATATAAAATATGATTAGGGTTTTAGGATTAGGGGTTTAGATTTTGATAGGTGTTTAAGTATTTAGGTTTTAGTATTTCAGATTTAAGTCTAAATCTTTAAAATTAGGGTTTTAGTAAATCTTTAAAATTAGGGTTTTAGGGTTTTAACACCTACATAACATATATACACACATACACATATACATATAATACATACATACATGTAGATACACATGCATACAAAAATATACATATTTTAGATTTCAATCTTTAAGATTAGGGTTTTAGGGTTTTAACACCTACATAACATATATGCACACATACACATGCACATATAATACATATATACATGTATATACACATGTATACAGAAATATACATATTTTAGGTCTAGATCTTTAAGATTAGGGTTTTAGGGTTTAGACATACATATCACTCAATTATATTTATATTAAGGAAAACTATAGAGAAAAATAAGAAAAAAAATCTGAATATATAAGTAAATATATATATAAAAGATGATTTTAGGTCTAGATCTTTAAGATTAGGGTTTTAGGGTTTAGACATACATAACACTCAATTATATTTATATTAAGGAAAAATATAGAGAAAAATAAGAAAACAAATCTGAATATATAAATAAATATATATGTAAAATATGATTAGGGTTCTAGGATTAGGGGTTTAGATTTTTATTGGTGGTTAAGTATTTAGGTTTTAGTATTTCAGATTTAAGTCTAAATCTTTAAAATTAGGGTTTTAGGGTTTTAACACCTACATAACATATATACACACATACACATACACATATAATACATATATACATGTAGATACACATGCATACAAAAATATACATATTTTAGATCTAGAATTTTAAGATTAGGGTTTTAATTAAATATATATAATTAAATATATAAAATAGGATTACATACGGAAAAATGAATATATAAATAAATATATATATAAAATAAAATAATTATAAACATAAATAAATATAAAAAGAGCTAGTGTTTAAATAATTTAATTAAATATATATAATTAAATATATAAAATTAAATAGATAAAAATATGATCACGTAATGAAAAAATATGAATATATAAATAAATATATATATAAATAGGATAATTATATAGATAAATAAATATAAAAATAGCTAGTGTTTCAAAGAATTTAATTAGATATTTATAATTAAATATATAAAAATAGGATGAAGTAAGGAAAAAATCAGAATATATAAATAATATATATATATATATATATATATATATATATATATATATATATATATATATATATATATATATATATATATATATATATATATATATATATATATATATATATATATATATATATATATATATATATATATATATATATATATATAAGGTAGGATAATTATATAGATAATAAAATATGATAAGAACTAGTATTTTAATTAAATAAATGAAATATATGTGATTAAATATATAAAAATAGGTTTAAATTTAATCATTTTAAATAGAGTGAATATATATAGAATACACAAACACACATACTTATACACCTATCTATATGCACATATATATATATATATATATATATATATATATATATATATATATATATATATATATATATATATATATATATATATATATATATATATATATATATATATATATATATATATATATATATATATATATATATATATATATATATATTTTTTAGGTCTAGGTCCTTTGGATTAGGGTTTTAGGGTTTTAACACCTACATAACATATATACACACATACACATACACATATAATACATATATACATGTATATACACATGTATAGAAATATACATAATTTAGGACTAGATCTTTAAAATTAGGGTTTTAGGGTTTAGGCATACATATAAATCAATTAAGAGGAAAAAAATATGAATATATAGATAAAATAGGATAACTATATAGATTAGGGTTTTAAAATTAGGGTTTTAAGTATTTTTAGGTATTTCGGTATTTAGGTTTAGTATTTGAGATTTAATTCTTTAAGAGTTAGATTTTTAGGTTTATTAAGAAAACAAATGTTCTAAAATGTCCATATTGTAGCAGATGGCTTCTTTGGATCCTGAAGAGAGAATGGCATGTCCTTGCACACAGTGCAAGTATCAAAGTTATCAGAAACGACGGATTTGTATTGCACATGTTAGAGAGCATGGATCCTTTGATAGGAGTCGACTGGAAAACCCATATTATCATTCGCATGGTCCCCCAGGTGATCAGATGGACCCAAACGACATTGCACCAGTAACCTCTCCTGGACAAAAGAGAGCAAAAAAGGACTTAGACGTACAAGCAAGCACTAATAATATTACACAGAATGAACATATGGAAAAGATGCTTGAAGTATTTTATGAGATGGACGAAGATCATGATGGTGAAGAAGGTGTCGAGATGGACACAATAGAAATTCCAGGATCAGAAGTTGATGAAGAATATGAAAACATGCGAAGATTAGCTCGTTTACCGCTTTACAATGGAGCAAAGATATCTGTACTATGTGCTTCACTCGTGATGCTCAATCTGCAACCCATTTATGGATGGTCAAATAGTAGTGTCACTGAATTGTTCAGGTAAGTGGAGAACAAATTGGCTTTCATTGTTGTATCACAATAACTTCATTTACTAATATCATTTTAATTGCTTATTGCAGGCTTCTTAAAGATCAATTTTTCCCAGAGGGCAATGACATGCCTCCAACACGTGGAGACGCGAAAAAACTTTTATAGTCCATTGGAATGGAGGAGTTTTTGGAGTTCATCTCTCAAGTTCTTCCTGCGTATATAGCCGCTGCATCACAGTATTGGATCGCTCGTGGTAGCACTCCTCCCGGCCTCACTCCTGGCGGCCTTACTCCTACCGGCCTCATTCCCGCTGGCCTCACTCCCGCCGGTGTCACTCCCGCCGGTGTCACTCTTGCCGGTGTCACTCCTGCCGGTGTCACTCCTGCGGGTGGTGCTACTCCCGTAGGAGGTATGTCTCCTAGCTTTGTGACTCCACTACGACCATCTTTGTAGCCATCTCCTACTGGGTCTACTAGTAGACATGTGCGTTCGACACCTCAGCGCGATACATGTTCTGGCCCGTCTCGTAGATCAAGGTCACACTTTCGAGCAGGAGGTTCTAGGAGTGGATCTACAGGTAGGTATGGAGGCAGAGGAGGCGGTTGTTGTGGAGGCAGTGCGACGGACGTTGTGTCGCCCGCTTCTACTCCTAGGACGAGTACCTCAGATGTAGGTACACCATGCAGTACACCACGTGGAACACCATGTACACCTTGGGGTTCTCATGACCATGATGACTCCAAGGTGTATAGTATCCGAGATGGAGCTCCGGTGATGGATGCGGCTGGTAAAGCAATGTGTGCACGCATACGACACCTTTGCTCCATCCAGTTTGGACACTCCATCATGCTGAAATGGAGTGAACAGGATAAAGATTGGAAGAATTATATCACACAGACGATTTACCAGGATTTCCAACCAGTCGATGGACAGTCTATTGTCAGTTCAGAGTGGATTCTGCACACCGCACGTGAGGTCATGTCCCATCGACAATCCGAGGCACGTGATGCATTCAAAGAAGGATTACCAAAGCCTGTATGGTTAGATGCTGAGGAGTGGGACATGATTCGTGACGAGCAGCAGCAGACTCCTGATCGATATCGCCAGCAGCAAAATGCCGCAGCCACATGTTTAGATACGATTGGACCATCACATTTGGGCAGCGACGGATATGACACGATGCATCATGAGTTTGTAAGTACCAGTTCATTTATTGAATTTATTTGTGTTAAATTTCACATCTATGTTTCTCTAATCTTTTTATATTTGTTTCAGGAGCTGGCAATGGGTCGTCCTCCAACACGAACGGAGGAGTCTTACGGATATAGTCATGGGTTGACTGCACTATTGCAGGACTTGGAGGGACGCGGTGCGGTAGTTTCATGGGAGCATTTGCGATGAGGTAATTAATTTGTAAACTTGATTTTTACTTGTTGTTTGTAATTTTCATGTGAATTTATCTCATTCCATTAATGTTCTTTGTTGCAGGACTGTTGATATGGAACGTTCTTTGCATGTGTATGGTAGTGGAAGACCAATATTTTGTATTTGATTTTCATATGGCAATACATTGCTTTGCCACATTTTGTAAAAGCGTCATATATGACAGTGGTTTGCCACACTCTTGTACATGCTTCATTATTGAAATATATAACTTCTTTTGTATATGGTTCATAGTTCATTCTGATTATCTCTTTTGTGTCCAATAATACTTTGTTTCATGAAATCATATTTCGGTTGTCATTAGAGTACACATCACATGTACTCGGTTTTTTTTTTGGGCAGAGTGTATTGTCTTTTGTTAAGCAACATCATGGTAATGTTGCTGTAGCAAAAGACAAAACACTCTGCCCAAAAAAAATTTTGCAGGTATGGTCGTCGGTATATGCAAAGGTACTCCCAGTAGTGTCATCGGAATAACCGTCGATACACCCAGCAGGCGACGGTATAGGCGACGGTACTTCCAGCAGAAGCCTCGGTATGAACGTCGGTATTACCGGTGCATATACCGATGCATATATCGATGCATATACCGACGCATATACCGATGCATATACCGACTCTTTGGTACCGATGCGCAAACCGACCTTTACACGGCGTTGTGGCAAATTAAGCCACATTCATTTTCCTCGGTAAAAACCTCGATATACCATCGATTTATTGTAGTGAATTAATCTTTAATTTTTTAAAATATTTTAAGAGGGATAAAATCTTTTCGACAGCGTGTATATGTTTATGTGTGTCTATGTATGCATGTGTGTGTATATGTGTATGTGTGTGTATGTATGCATGTGTGTGTATGCATTCATGTGTGTATGTATGTGTGTGTGCATGCATGTGTGTACATATGTGTGTGTGTATGTAGGCGTGTGTATGCATGCATGTGTGTATATGTGTGTGTATGTATGCATGCATGTGTGTATGTATGCATGTGTGTACATGTGCGTGTATGTATGCATGTGTGTACATGTGTGTGTATGTATGCATGTGTGTATGTGTATGTGTGTGTATGTGTATGTGTGTGTATGTATGTATGTGTGTATATTTGTGTGTATGTATGCATGTGTGTACATGTGTGTGTATGTATGTGTATGTGTGTGTATGCATGCATGTGTGTATATGTGTGTGTATGTATGCATGCATGTGTGCATATGTGTATGTATGTGTGTGTGTGTGTGTATGCATGTGTGTATATGTGTGCGTGTATATATGTGTGTATGCATGTGTGTGTATGTGTGTGTGTATGCATATGTGTATATGTGTGTGTGTATGTATGTGTGTATGCATGTGTGTGTGTATGTATGCATGTGCGTATATGTGTATGTGTGTGTATGCATGCATGTGTGTATATGTGTGTGTATGTATGCATGCATGTGTGTATATGTGTGTATGTATGTGTGTGTGTATGCATGTGTATATGTGTGTGTGTATGTATGTGTGTGTGTATGTGTGTGTATGTGTGTGTATGCATATGTGTATATGTGTGTGTGTATGTATGTGTGTATGCATGTGTGTGTATGTATGCATGTGTGTATATGTGTATGTGTGTGTATTCATGCATGTGTGTATATGTGTGTGTATTGTAAGCGATTGGAATATTATTTCGTATTATTTTGCTGAATCCTTGTAATTAGAACAGTCGCACACCGAAAGGGTGTAGCCAAATCGTGTATCGTTTCTTTCTAAGACAAAAATATGCGCGGAAGCGACGATAGAGAGTCGCCGGCTTGTGCGGTCTAGATGATGATTTGGAGTTGACTCTCATTTGGGGTTATATTAATTGCAGATTTGTCTATATGAATCTGTAGTCGAAGTGAAGTAATCAGTGAATTGGGAAAATATATATAGGGCCTCTGATTTATCAGACCCCTGACCATCCCAAGAACCCGCGAGTAAGAATAATTGTAACTTTTACACAGTATAAATTAACACTGGCACCGGCCATGGGGCATGGAGTAGTCAGTTAGTGCATAGACTAAGAGTTGAGAAGAATCTGATGATATATGTGTGTAACACGTTCCGGAGAATCATACCCGAAGTACAAAAGGGATCAGTATCCTTGGAAAATTCCTAGTGCCTTGGGCACACCTCCGTGTAGTAGTGGTGACAGACAAATTTTGGAAGGAAAGTGCAAAATTCGGGCCAATGGAGTACCACCTCAGCATTTCCTTGTACAAGGATTACAGGGAATACCAACCCCATCTGCGGAAAGTAAGGTTGGAGAAGTAAGCACTCGTTTCGGTGACAGTGTGAAAAATTCCAGTAGCAATTTGTGGAATTCCGATGGAACCTAGGATAATTTTGGGGCCCGATTGCTAAATTTTGGTGAAAGTTCCATTCTTGGTTCCAATTTTGAGGAGACTAGTGTGTTGTTGGATGAAAGTTTTTGTGAAAAGTGCACTACAGAAGTCCATTACAATGAAGGGCAATCGGGTGTAGCTGTGTGGGAACGACTTAACAATATTCAATTACCAGAGGGCGTGCCAGACGATGGGACAACACAACAGCAATCATGTGTAACTAGTTCAAATCATTCGGCAATAACATTTCCTATTGATTCAAACACTATGAGTGGTTCGCAACAGCAACAACACCAACAACAACAACAACAACAAAAACAAAAACATCAATAGCAACATCAACAACAACAGCAGAAACAAGCCATACTACCACGACTGGTACCTGCTGGAGTTACATATAAAAAATTTGGTGGGTTCCCTGGTGATGATCCGGATGCACATGTGAGAACTTTTGAAATTAATTATGCAGTACTGAACCCAGCAGATCCGGCATATAAAGCTATAGTGTTCCAGTCCACACTGGTTAATGAGGCTGCTCAGTGGCTAACTGAATATGATGTTAACCATTTAGGTCAGTACGATGATGTTAAGGATGCCTTCTTACAATGATTTAAAAAAACGCAGTTGAGATCTTTGATTATCTACAAAACAATAAACAAAAACTGCACCATAATGTGAAGGAGTATGCCACTTTATTTCATACTCATCTACGGTAATTGCCGCCGGTGCATGCTAATCTACTAGATGATGTGATCACCTAGTGGTTTATTAATGGGTTAAACCCTCAACTCAAACACTTCATGATCATACGATGTGTGGGTGGTATGACTCTGGATGTAGTCATAGCTATGGCATTACAGTTGGAACATAAGATGGGTGGATTCGTTGAACATTTGGACTAGTAGAAGGCAATCAAGGGTACAAGTGAAGATTCATTGAAACAAGTGTATTGCACAAAATGTAAGAACCTAGGACACATTGCTTGTGCATGTGCATTGAACCAAATGTACTGTGCTATTTGTAATATGGCAAGCCACGCCACCAAAACATGCCCCTATAATGCCAAAGAGCAGGCCAGGCCAACCGTAAACGCTATAATACAAGGACAACTGGTTCCTCATTATGTACCAACGTAGTTGAGGAATACTTCCTACCAAAGTTATTAAACCTATCGGGGAACACGAGCAAACAATTTCGGCCAAACTCGGTGGAATTCTGGTCAATCAGGTGAAGGTACATCCCTGCCACCACCCCGATGCCATTTCTGCAGTGAGATTGGGCATATCCGAAGATATTGTAAAGAGGAGGCCGAGTATGATAAACGAAGAAAAGAGCGATAGAATCTGATGGCCAATATGGTATATATTTCAGCAGTAGATACTCAAGCGGCAGTGATCCAGAACCGTTCCAGCAAACAGTTACATCCATGTATTGAGATTTTTGAGCCTCGCATTCATGAACAACAGAGAGTTTTTACCAAAGTTTGTATGTGGGCCAGTCAAGAACCAACAGTTTTTCTCGACCCAGTAGGGGTGGTTCAGCAGACAGTACCGGAACCACCATCGAAAGCACCGAGCCCAGCGAAAGCACCACCGGAGAGTACACTGAATGTGGTAAGGAGTATGTCAAATTTTGACTCTGTGTGGAATATCCTCTCACAAGCCTCCATTACAATACCATTGGGCCAACTGTTAGCCTTGGTTTCGGGTATATGACAACAATTCAGCAACAAGTTTGTCTCGAATCTTCATGTACACCTATGACGGCTACTATTAATCCAGAAACTGATCAGGCGGTGGACCATGTCATCCCTTTTATTACGGTATGGTATAAAAACCATAAAATCAACCAAGAGTTAATTGATGGAGGCTCCGGTGTGAATATTGCGATAGCTTCCCTTTGTACACAGTTAGGATGGACTCAAATTGAACCTGTTCAATTTTTTGTGAGGATGGTGGATTAGTCTAGGGTCTACCCAGTGGGTTTGGTATGAGATATACCCATTACTCTTCAAGGATCCGTGTTCAAAATGTTGTTCTAGAATTAATTGATTCAACTCTATATTACAACTTGCTATTAGGAAGGCCCTGGCTGAAGCAAGCCAAAGTATTGCAGGACTGGTCAGCACATGAACTTATTTTCAAAAACCAACCGAAGTATGTCGTTCCGTTAGATGACATGAAACCATGCGATCTCCATGCTCGGCCCTACATAGCCTGTTTCCAATATTTATTCCCATCACCGGAAGACATACCCATGCCACAACAGTTCTATGTACCGAAAGATCAAGTTATCACCTACAATTTGAGAAATGAGGAAATACTATGGCCGGTGAAGATTAAGGCAGGATTACTAGACATTTTTCAAAATAGTCTATAACAATTGCTAACCGAGTTCCAAGACGTAATTGCGTGGGACTATCGAGATATGAAAGGGTTGGACCCTCGCATTTATCAACAACGTGTTGTCGGGAAGAAGGAGGTCGGGCAGGAAGCCAGCACTGGGGTTCGATTAGGCCCCTTACTGGTATACCGTTCCTGCTGTCCTGCGAGCGGTGTCTACGCGCTGGGCGCCTCGCCTAAACTCTCTGGAGTGTGTGCGATCCTCCTACGGCCCCCACTTCTCGAAAGTGATGAGACGAACGTGTGTGCCTATGCGTGAGACCGTAGGTGTCGGGAAAGAGACAAATCCAAGTATACAACATTAAGGCACGGAAGTCAAATGAAGCTGAATTCGTCCAATAAATTCTGAATGCTACATATATGCCCGCGATAGTGCAGGTTGATGATGCAAAAATCCGCTACAGTGTGGAACAAGGGATGGAAGTCAAATGCAGCTGAAGTCGTCCAATATATTCTAAATCATATAAAGATCCCCCCTACAGTGCCGGTCAGTAATACATGCATACATATTGCATATGCATATGCATACATACATACTTACATGCATACATAATGCACATGCTTACATACACATACATAATGCATACACACACATACACACATATGCACACATAATGCATATGCATATGCATACATACATACTTATATGCATACATAATGCACATTCTTACATACACATACATAATGCATACACACACACACATACACACATAGACACATACACACATAATGATGCATACACACACATATGCATACATACATGGATACACATACACAGAAATAGATACATACATACACATACACAGAAATAGATACATACATACACATAAACACATACACACTCATAGACACACACACATACACATAGACACACACACACATATACACACAGACACATACACACGTAATGATGCATACACACATACACATGCATACATAGACACACATAATGATGCATACACACACATACATATGCATACACACACATATGCATACATACATGCATACACATACACAGACATAGATACATACATACACATAAACACATACACACTCATAGACACACACACATACACATAGACACACACACACATACACACACATACACACATAGACACATACACACGTAATGATGCATACACACATACGCATGCATACATAGACACACATAATGATGCATACACACACATACATATGCATACATACATGCATACACATACACACATAGACACATACACACACATAGATACATGCATACACATAAACACATACACACTCATAGACACACACACACATACACATAGATACACACACACATATACACACACATACACACATACACACATAATGATGCATACACACATACACATGCATACATAGACACACATAATGATGCATACACACACATACATATGCATACACACACATATGCATACATACATGCATACACATACACACATAGACACATACACACACATAGATACATACATATACATAAACACATACACACTCATAGATACACACACATACACATAGACAACACACACATATACATACACACATACACACATAGACACATACACACATAATGATGCATACACACACATACACATGCACACACACACATATGCATACATACATGCATACACATACACACATAGACACATACACACACATAGATACATACATACACATAAACACATACACACTCATAGACACACACACATACACATAGACACACACACACACAAACACACATAGACACTTACACGCATAATGATGCATACACACACATACACATGCATACACACATATACACACACATACACACATACACACATATATGCATACACACACATAGAGAGACATACTCACACATACACATACATGCATATATATACATACATAATGCATATGCATATGCATACATACACACATGCATACATACACACACACATATACACATACATACACACACATATACACACACATACACACATAGACACATATACACATAATGATGCATACACACACATACACATGCATACACACATACACACATATACACACACATACATACACACACACATGCATACATACACATACTTAATGCATACACACTTACATATGTACACGTATATATATTGATTTCTAACCATTTTGTTTTATATGTTAGGTATTATGGATCCGAGTAGAGAGAGAAAGGCAAAACTCACTCTCATAAAAAGTCTTATGAGAGCAAGAGTTCCATCTGATACTCTAGGGGCCATAATGCGTGATTACGCAGTGATGTCTGATGAGGAGCTGGATTATACGATCCAGATGCTTACCCAGCGATCAGACGAGGGCTCTTCTGCGGCTCCACATGCAGGAAGAGAGCTAGCTGCTCATATGTATGTTTTGTATTCATAAACTTTTTTAATGATATTATAACACATATTTTTATTTATTTCTATCTATCTATTTTCAGGACACCTATACCACCTCCAGCACGTTAGCAGAGCAGAGTTGCCTATAAGGACACGCATAGGCACCTTAGGACTAGAGTGCGACATAGAGCCAGAGGGGAACATTGTGTACATAGGGAATGGATTGGAGTTCAAGAGAAGAATGTGGGCACTATGCGACTCTTACCTGCGCTTTCTCCACTTACCGTGGAAGTAAGTAAAAGTTTTACATATAAATTGAAATATATATCTTATGTTTTATTTACATTATGTTTTTCATTTTTGTAGTGAGCATGATGAGAGGGATAAAAAATACGTACTTAGTTCACTTGAGACAGAGTTTGGGATAGGATGGTCGCTTAAGTGGTGTTTAAAAGAGATGCGGACACTTATGGCTCATCGTCGCGACAATGCACGGTATGCACTACTTTTATGTATATATATGTGGATATGAGTATGTGTGTTTATGCATGTATGTATGTATATGAGAGAGAGAGAGAGACTAGAGGTATAAATACACACATACACACACATATACATCATACATGCACATTTACACACATATACATATACATGCACATTTATACATACAAACACATACATGCACATTTTTACACAGACATACACATGCAATGTTACACACATATAATGAATATACATAAACACATGCACATACTCAGATGATATAATTAGATTAAATCATGTTTAGTTACATGCATATTGAATAAAAAAATTACATCAATACCTGAACAAACACCATATCCAGGAAAATCGTGAATAGTCCAAGCCATAATACCATGAACCGTAATATGTCTTTCATTGATGCTTTTCGATACATCAATGATATTAATACCTCTCCATAACTCTTGAAGATCATCAATGAGAGGAGCAAGATATACATTCATATCTTTAACTTGTCTTTTTCCTGGGATTAAAAGTGAAAAAATGTTCCTTTTTAATGCTAAGATATGGCGGAAGATTGTAGTTTATGACTACCACTGGCCATGTTGACCATTTACTGGATTTCATGGAGAATGGATTAACCCCATCTAATGCAACTCCTAACTTTAGATTCTATGGATTTTGTACAAATTCAGGCCATGTAGAATCTATATGCTGAAAAGCAACACTATCATGAGGAATTCTGATTATTCCATCAGTACTTTTGTGATCATGTCCCCAAGTCAAAAGCTTTGATAATTCGGGGCTTTGAAACATATGTCTAATCCGTGGAGCCAATGGAAAATGTCTCAATACCTTTTTTGGGATTTTACCTTCTTCACCCTTATATCGAGGAGATTGACATTTGGGACATGTCAAAGAGTCTACATATTCACCTCTATATAAAATACAATCGTTAGGACATGCATGTATACATTGATAATCTATACCAAGATTGTTGATTATCTTCTTCATTTCATCATCTGAGGTAGGAAGAATATTCTGAGTTGGTAAAAACTTTTCAGATAATAACCTGTAACTTTATAAAAAAAAGATATATTAAAAAAGGTAAATAAATAAATATACATATATACATGTAGGTTTTTATTCTTACTTTAGATAAGGTAAGAACAAGAACTTGAATTGAATGGACACTTTTTGTCCGCGCATCTTTTAAAACTATTAATGCATCTTTCAAACTATTTACACAAAATTTGATTGTTTTGGATGGTAGGATACGATTGTTTGTTTTGGAGGATATGAAGTATGGACCTTCATTGAATGATTTGTCGATTCACACTTTCAAACTGAACACATGTGTGAATCGACAAATCATGCATATCCTCCAAAACAAACAATCGTATCCTGCCATCCAAACAATTATATCCTGCCATCCAAACAATCGTATCTTGCCATCCAAACAATCGTATCCATTCAATTCAAGTTCTTCTTCTTACCTTATCTAAACTAAGAATAAAAACCTGCATGCATATATATATATATATATATATATATATATATATATATATATATATATATATATATATATATATATATTTATGCATATATATATAAATAGATAGAAAATTGAAAATTATACCTTAATAGTGTCAAAACAGATACATTACTCCATCCAAACGATTTTGAAGGTTGAGAATAAGTAAGCTCGCACTTAGTCATGTCAAACGACTTCCTTCATATACATGCTTTAGACATTCCTCTCCAAGATATTTCTCATTTTTAGAAATATCAATGCTCTCACTGTCATTTTGATACCAATCCTCAATAAAATCTGCCATGCCATCATCTTCATCATTGTCACACAAATCTTGTACTTTATCGTCTTTTGAATATAGATCTTTCAACTTTGCATATTGCACAGGATTAGTTTTGCGTAGCCTCCTCATGGAAGCTTCTGATAATCGTGGTCTTACTGGTAATTGTGAATACTGTGGATGAATATCATCAACATCATACGTTTGAATCTACACATTTAAATAAAACTTATTAGTATTCCATAAATGAATAAAAAGTAAACTTCAAATATAAAATTAAGTATATAACTTATTAAATATGGATAGAAAATTTTTATTCTTTCTAGCTAAAAGGTGCTCTTGGAGGTCTACGCCATCCATAATTCACTAATAGTTCATCACCAACATGTAATGTAGTAATAGCATTGACAACTATGTATCTTGATACATCTCTACTCATGTATGGTGATTCATGACTATTTTCACGCTCCTCAAATGTGCAATTAGTCCTTGAACTATTATGTAACCCTGGACTACTATTTATTAAACCTGCTATATTTCCATGTGTGTAAGGTCTTCCATCAATATATAATCTTTCATTTTCTGCATGTAAAATCCTTCTACTAGTAAGGGATGCTGCGTTCAAGCATATTCCATAAGTACTCATGCTTTGAACATAACGTGAAAGTCGATGCCAATCTCCCCATCCATATATAGGACCACAAAATGACATAAGAGTGACTTCAGAGTTCAGAGGCACATACAAATCCTCTACAATAAAGAGACCACGACCAACATTAGTAATAGTGGATGGAGCAATCATATAGCGATTACCCCAAAAGCTGAAAACCTCTCCATCTAAAGGAAGTGGTCCTCCATTCCATCCTCCATATCTTCTTCTATCATATGTTTGTACTAAAGAACAATCACGAGCTGGCAATCGATTATCTCTAGCCGTTTCATTAGAGGATTTCTAGAAACCTCTGCTTGTAATTGATGAACAGCAAGTCCATGACGTGTACGAGGTATATTAACATTATGAGAAAAATCATCGTCATCATCATCGAGCAAATATTCTTGTATATCAACAATAATTTGATTTTATATATGGTTTTTAAATAAAATAATGACATTAATATATATATAAAATACATACCCAAGCATTATCACGTTGACTAGGTGATGGTGCACGCTCCAAAGTACCATACTCTACCTCATGTTCAATACATTCCAATCATGGTCTTTGATACGTGCCATAACAAGAGTTACACCAACATATAATATGCTCTTCATAGTAAATTTCATCATAATTCCTATCGGAGGACACATGTGAAGTCGTTGCATGGGTAGGAGGTGGTGGAGTACCCTCTGATTGATCAGAATCTGCACATAATAAGAAACATAAAAAAAAATATAAGTTATGTATCCATCAAATATATTTAAAATTAAATATTTCATATACTTACAGTATAAAGTCATTGCACGAAGAGGAGATGGTGGTGGAGTTCCAGCTCATTGATCAGAATCTACAAATAATGGTATTTGATATTAATAATTTAATTATCTACATAAACAAAAAATTCACATATACATATTTACACATACACACATATTCACATATACACATTTACACATACACACATATTCACATATACAAACTACATATTATTGTGGGATAAATGCATGTATTTTGTATGAATGAGTGTATATGCATGCATGTGTGTGTATGTATATATGTGGATATGTATATGTATGTTTATGTTATATGTATGTATATGTGTATATGTATACATATATGCATGCGTATATGTTTGCATGTATATGTGTATGTGGGTATGTGTATGTGTATGTGTATGTGTGTGTATATATGTGTATGTATTCTGACTTTTTTTTTTAATGCTACCATACCTGAGTCGTGGCAGTTTTTTCGTAGACAGCTACGTCTTCTGGAGTCATTTCCTCAGCAGAAGTTACACAAATTAATAGTTTATATTTATAATTTTTATATATTTTAGTAATTTTTTACATTTAATTTATGTATTTTTTTTCTTGAATAAACAGGCTGCTGCAAAGAAGAGAGTGGAGTCGGGCCACACATCGCACCTAGGCCAAATGGGCCATAATGGTTTTGTAGCTACGTTTGTAAGTATATATGTTATTGTGAGTATATTTTTTATTTTAGTTAGAATGCAAGCAACTAATGTTTTTTATTTGTTTCATTGCACCGAAAGGATTATGGCCGATATCCTACGAAACAGGAGATCGAGTATGCTACACATTTTGGATATCGGCATTTGAGCGAGTATATGCAAGATCATCCTGATTCCTTTTGTGAGTATTTTTAAATTTTATATAATTATTTTGTTTTTATGAATGTTTTAATTATTTTATTTATTTATGTTTGTTATATGTAATACAAGAGTATTATGGAGAGACAAATATGGATGAGGTGGAGAGACAGACACAGGAGGGACGATCTCGATCGTCACAGGATGATCATGACGATGAGGATGAGGAAGATGAGAATGATCATGATATTGCTGATGATGATGATGATCATGATGATGATGATTAGGATTTTAGTTGATTATGACATTGGATGTGTATAGTATTAAGTAATGAAGATTTTTGTTCTATTGAATATTGTTATTATTGTTTATATTAGGCATGTGTTTTAATACTTTAATTACGTATGTGTGTGTATATGTATGTATGTGCATGTGTATGTTTGTGTATATGTAAGTATGTGCATGTGCATGTATAAGTGTATATGTGTGTATGAGTATGTGCATATGCATGTGTATGTACGGATGTGTATATGTATATGCATGTATATGTATAACTCTATGTGTATATGTGTGTATGTGCATGTATATGTGTATACGTAGGTATGTGCATGTGTGTGCGTATGTATATGTGTTTTAATACTTTAATTATATAATTCATTCATATGTGTGTACCTAAGTGTATATGTATGTGTGTGTATATGTAAGTATGTGCATGTGTATGTGTGTGTATATGTATGTATGTGCATGTGCATGTATAAGTGTATATGTATGTATTAATATGTGCATGTTCTTGTGTATGTGTGTGTATATATATATGCATGTATATGTATAACTCTATGTGTATGTGTGTGTATGTGCATGTATATGTGTATATGTAGGTATATGCATGTGTGTGTGCATGTGTATATGTGTTTTGATACTAGTCGATGCCAGGCATCGACTTATGTCCCAAAGTCAATGCCAGGCATCGACTTTCAGTAGAAAGTCGATGCCTGGCATCGACCCACATACAAAATCGATGCCATGCATCGATTCTTTATGTTTTGTTTGCTGTATTGAAGAGCTCATTTAATTGTCTTTCAAATTTATTCTACAGAAACCAAAGAAAAGTAAGTCTGTAGAGCTAGTAGATGATTGCCCCCCCTGCATTCCTGGCTCACATTCAAAGAGCAAGGCATGAGAAATCTAGACTGAAAGCCAAGGAGATTGAAATCTAGACTGAAAGATTGATGATGAACCTAATCTTAAATGTTTCTCCAATCCCCTAGACCCCCTTAGGCCTGTATATTACAATGTGTTTTGTATTGATGTAAATAACATTTGTTCTGTTGGGCCTAGAAAGCATTTCTCCCTTCTCATAGCAGACATACCCTATGGATTTAGGATGTTGGGATCAGTTAATGACGATGAACCCTTCAAACACCCTCAGATTCGGAAGATGGTCACTGATTTTGCAGAGTTGACTATGTCTCCTCTTTGGAGGATAGTAATTTTCCATAACAGAGACCAGTCTTTCTCTGTTTCAAGTGCTCTAAAGGCAAGATGTCATGCTGTGTAGTGCCTCATGTGGTAAGTAATCTTCTTTCTATCTCCATGGCTTTAATGATGCTCTCTGTCACTTATAGTGCTTGTTGGCACGGTGAAGACAAACTTCAATCACACTCCTTTGCATAGGTTTGTGAGCTCCACTGAATGCATCACAGTTGGCTATTATGATGAAGTAAGCAAAAGGAGAGTCAGGGAGCATTGCAATGAGAATGGGATCTCAAATGTGCTCATGTTCCCAACCGTTACCAAGAAACTTCGTCATGTAGCTCGGGACAGGACATTGGTTAACCCCTATCAGAAGCCACAAAAGCTCATAATGAGATTGCTTCAACTATTCTGCAATGATGATGACTAGGTATTAGACCTTTTTTCGGGCACAGGTAATTTTAATTTTAACAATTTTCATTAGTCATAATGTTGATTGGCCTCTAAGTGGTTTTCTGTTGTTTTAAGAATGACTCTGGCTTGCTCCTTAAAGATGTTCAGACACTGCATAGCTGTGGAGAAGGATGATGCTCAAGTGAGCTTCATTAGAATGAGAATCAATGGGCTGAATGAATGCCTAGATGAAGACCAAGAGGTTGGAAGGAAGCACATTGGAGACACGGAGAGATTCCAACCGGCTTCAAGGGAGCCTGTTCCCCCACTTGCAGATGAACCGGGGGACATGGCTGACCTTGAAGAGCCAATCTTGGAGCAAGAGAGGCAGGAGATGTGTTCTAATGTTCCAAAGGATCCCATTATGCTTGAGCCTGAGGAAAGCTATGATCAGCTTCTATTGTAGATTCATATTACTCTTGTAAAACACATGAAATGTAAAACATCATTTTAATAGAAATATAATGCTGAGTTCTGCTTCCACTTTGTGTTAAGCTTGACTTATCTTGAGCATTTC
Source organism: Ceratopteris richardii (assembly GCA_020310875.1). NCBI lineage: Eukaryota > Viridiplantae > Streptophyta > Polypodiopsida > Polypodiales > Pteridaceae > Ceratopteris > Ceratopteris richardii. Next base: position 112,077,050 of record CM035425.1, on the reverse strand, counting down.
TCTGATGAATGCATGAATGTTTCTTACTATAATTTTGTTGATTATAATCTTCTCTTGGGAATGCTTTTGTGAAATTTATTTCATATTCTGTGAATATGGCCCAGCATTCAATGACGATCTTAACTATACAAAGGGGATGATCTTAATTGCCTTGTTAAAATGTTCCAATTTTCGCAACACATGTACTCTGATTTTCGAGTAGCTTTTAATCAGCTATAATATGTGCTTGTTTAGGTTATAGATGCAATGAAGGAGCTTCCCGAACTCTTACTTGTACCTTCAACTCTAATCTCTTGTCAAAGATCATGATGTGGGATTCTTGATCGTGCTGAACAACTAGTTTTCATGGCACCAAGTATTTTAACATATCTATCTTGACTAGTTGGGATATGGGATCAAACTTCTAGTCAATATTTACAAGCAAGAACAGGTGATGCTTTCTAGATATTGTAAAATGCCCACCTTATTGCTTGATATCATGGTCTTCAGGTAAAAAGGCATAGAGAACATGTCTTTGTTCTCCTTTGTTGTGACTTAGTGTTATCCATATACCCCTATAAGAGCTCTACCAAATCTCCCAAAAAATGTCCTTCTAATTGCATACAAACTTCCACCATCTTTGGGTCAGCTTGCATGCCTAAATTAAGCTCCTATAACTCATCCTCTTTTACTTTATTTGACAGTTCATAATTCTTAGCATAAGTATTTTCTACCATGTCTTTAACTTCCTTTACTTCTTGCTCCCTAGATTCCTTAGTCAAAATTTCTGCCTTTGCTTCCCATAGCTTGCTTAATCCTATGCCTTCTATTTCATTTCTTGGAAAAACTTCCTCAGTTGCCTTCCTTGGAATTTTATCTTATTGCAACATGCCTTCGACATCGATGTGAATACAGGAACCGATATAGAATTGGCTTTCAAAGACTCCTCTTCTTCATCATCTTCAACTTCTTCTAAGTCCTATTCAAGAAATTTGGGAATTATTCAAGTCCCATTTATATTAATTACTACCTTAGCTTCTTATGTTTGAGCCCAACCTTGATACCCAACTTATAATACAATTATCCTTAATCTTAAAGTTTCAATTTAATATACTCCAATCAAGAGATAATAACATGTTGTAGTGTTTGAATGAGTCAAAAAGTAAAACATTAGGACACAAAGAACTGTCTCAAAATCCTGTGTAATTCCCATTTTTCCTGAATAAGCCTTTTCTACTAATCTGATTGTCTGAGCACCCAAAGGTTTCTCTTTAAGTAAAATATTCTTCCTTGCATGTCACCTTTCTTTTACATTTTGTTATAGCCACCACATCCAAGCCCCAATCTTGCATGACGTTCGCACTCCTTAACCATGGTCTATCAAGCAACACTTCATACGGAGATGTTGATTCTAACATCTCAATAACCACAAAATTTACCATAAACATGATTCCTCCTACTTTTATTTCTTATTTCTTCAAGTTTCCAAATGGTTGAACTCTTATTTGATTAACCATTTTGACATTGAATGGGGCTCGAGCTAATTGACCTACCTTTGGTTATTTATATACCTTTTTTGGAAAGGTATTCACAATAGATCCACCATCTAATAATACTTCTTCAAGCCTCCTATCCTTAAACTAAGCTTTAATCACTCCTACAATAAAATCTACATCGATCGGATCAATGTTATTAACAACTAATATTACCTTGTGATTATCACTTATATTTACCTCTTGTCCCAAAAGTCTATTTAACAATGTTTTCTTCAATGTCGGAACTAGTGCTAATAACTGGTCTAATGATATTTGTATAGGAGCATTAATAAGTACCTCAAACCAATCATTATTTTTTGCACTACTGATATTGATATTGACTTCCTGGTACGAAACGTTTTCTTGACTAGCCTTACTTTGCTAAATCCTCCTCTACACCTGTCCCTAATCCCATTTTGCTCCATCCAATTTATTGGTCCTTTTTGTTGTGATCTTGTTATTGCAAGGGCTTCAGCCTCGTCTGATGTCAAACATTGATTATAATCACAATTCCTTTCCTTCATAGATTATGTCTTTTTACGTACCTATGTTGGAGATATTTCCACCACTTGCTCCTTTGCATTTGTTAACTCAATCAAAATCACATTATCTTGAGCCGCCTGATGATTTTGTTATCGTGGTTGATCTTTTTGGTTTGGTTGATTATACTTTGCCACCGACGCTCCTCTCTCTTCCCTATGTTTTACCCATAATGGAGAATTTGGCCTTATCCAATGATCTAGGGCAGAAAAATATGCACATGACATTATCCTTGTTGGTCTAGCTTCTTGATTTTATTGCTCTTGCCATGGAGGTCTTTCTTGTCTTTTTCGATTTTAACCTTCTCATCATCTAACAAGTTTTGTCTGATTCACTGCCACTTCGTTCTTACTTCTGTTCTCATATCTTGAAGGTTGCACTCTATTCTTTAGATTATACCAACACCGAGCCATACTATGCCCCTCTTTTTCACAAACGTCACATAATTTTTTCTCGTGGAGATACCAAATATTCAAACTTTTTAAATTTATTGATCAAGTCTTCTTCTTTAAGATGTTTAGCGTTGTTCTTACGATTCTTTGTTATTTGAAATTCCTCATTTCACTATCCCAACCTGTGTCTATAACATCATTTTCTGAGTTTGATGTTGTCCCTAATCTATCTTGAGTTTCAAAGTTAGCATACTTACCTTTTGTTACTTCGAATATTTTTTCTACTCGAACCGTAGCTCATACTAATACATTGAATCCACCTACTATATCTATGCGAGCGATCACATTCCTCAAGCTGCTTCTTAATCCCTTCTAATAATACTTGGCTAACATTTCATATGTAGGTCTCTCATCACCCTATAGCCTTTCCACTAAAATTAGAAATTTTGTGCATAGTCTTCCACTAACATATTCCTTTGCCTAATTGCTCTAAATTTTCTAAGCGCATAAGTCAGAGTCTTCTCTATTCTAGACCTTTGCAAAAGGCTGTTTTTCATGCATTATAGTTTGCAAAGTGCCGAATATCGTACTAGCTAAACTAGCTCATGGCCTTACTTTCTAAGGTAGCCTCAAATTGTTGCAATTTAATCGCATCACCATACAACACGGCATAGCCATTGGCTATCCACTTAATTTCAAACTAAGCGATATGACAATCCGCATCTTCCTTAGATCCTCCTCTAAATTTAGCTATCTTAACCCTGGGCTTAGGTGGTGTTTGTGCCATATTCTTTCGCTTAAGATATCCTCCAAATCTTTGTCTACTAGTCCCTCTTAGTGTGCCAAACTAGAGTCACCTTCTTGTCCTTGTAGTCACTCCTATGAGGATTAGCTTCCGTAAATATCCTCTCACCAACCTTGCTTTGGCTGCAATCGTTCTTTCACCCTCCTGGTCTAGAGCAATATCTTCAATGTCTTGGTCTTCCACTGTAATGTGCCACTTGTCTAGGTTATCTAATGCATCTAATTGAGACATACAAGCATGAGCCCTTGTGTAATAAACTTTTCCAAACTTACTCGATCGATATTCATTTCTTGTCTTATTACAGACAAGATTAGTAGGATCATCAAATGTGTTGGGATTAAACAACACATAAAATTTCACACAAAGTTTTCAAGACACACTAATCTAGAGTACCACAATTATAAGAAATTGTGAGGCGAATAACATATAAACTTTACAAAAAGCTGAGCAATTTCAATAAAAGTATACTATGTAGTAAGATCTAGGAGTTAGAATGCTCGAATAGAACAAAATAGAAGTTATGGTTACCATAATAGCTTCAATCAAGAAAAAAAGCATTACAAGAAAAAAGCATCCTGCACAAATGGCGATCCTTTCACTTCTCGTGCTCATTCTTTGAATAGATCAAAAATTTACTAGTACATGCGAACAATCAGTTAGTTCACATGACATTTCTGGTATATCCGATTACAAGGACATTTTACTAAAATCCCGTTCAGTACATATCCGAGTTAATAACATCCTACTGAGTAATTTTGTGATTAAGCAACTAAATACTTGTATATCCGATTCAGAAAATTTAGATTTATTACATGGTTTAATAGATCCATAGAGTTCCATAGTTGTCATACACATTATTACTCCATCAAGGGCATATCACATTGGATTGAGGTTGTTGGGAATTGAACTCACGACCTCCCGGTTAGGAATGTGATGGGCTAACCACTTGCCCCAAAAGCCATGGTTGAGGATTACTTCCTAATCCTCTCTCTTAAGGCATGGTTCAACCATCTCCTACTAGGATTATGTGACAGTCCTTTCCCCTTAGATTGAGCATTGCCCTTAATGCTCACTTGTGGACCATCCTATCTAACCTAGGCCCTTTTCTAGGTGTGAGCACCACCATTACCCTCAAATCCCAGTGCTTGGATCTATCTTGGACCTGTCTAGCCCACCTATCTCTCGTGCCCAATTGCCCATGCGCCTTCCTTCTTGGCCGGTTTCAGACTCACCCAGGGTCAAGCGCTTCCCAAGTGCTCACGGAATGAGGATTCACCCTCTATCTTGCCTGATTTTGCAACTAGGATCTGATACCAATCTTGGGAATTGAACTCACAACCTCCTGGTTAGGAGTGTGATTGGCTAACCACTTGCCCCAGAAGCCATGGTTGAGGATTACTTCCTAATCCTCTCTCTTAAGGCCTGGTTCAACCATCTCCTACAAGGATTATGTGACACAGGTCATCTGAATGAGGTTGATTTTATGTGAGTATGTAAGGTAGGTGTATAAGATGGGAGATAGTAGACACTTACAAGATCGATTTCTGCTTTTTGTTTTGACTGCTCAAGAGTCTTCTTAAGAGGAAGGATAAGGGAAAAGAACACACATAGATGACTACACTAATTTAGAGCACCACGATTAGAAGAAATTGTGAAGCGAATCACATATAAACTTTACAAAAAGCTGAGCAATTTCAATAAAAGTATACTATGTAGTAAGATCTAGGAGTTACAATGCTCGAATAGAAAAAAATAGAAGTTATGGTTACCATAATAGCTTCAATCAAGAAAAAACCATTACAAGAAAGTAGCATCCTGCACAAATGGCGATCCTTTCACTTCTCGCGCTCGTTCTTTGAATAGACCAAAAATTTACTAGTACATGCAAACAATCAGTTAGTTCACATGACATTTCTGGTATATCCGATTACAACCACTTTTTACTAAAATCCCATTCAGTACATATCCGAGTTAATAACATCCTACTGAGTAATTTTGTGATTAAGCAACTAAATACTTGTATATCCCATTCAACAAATTTAGATTTATTACATGGTTTAATAGATCCATAGAGTTCCATAGTTGTCATACATATTATTACTCCATCAAGGGCATATCACATTGGATTGAGGTGGTTGGGAATTGAACTCATGACCTCCCGGTTAGGAGTGTGATGGGCTAACCACTTGCCCCAAAAGCCATGGTTGAGGATTACTTCTTTATCCTCTCTCTTAAGGCATGGTTCAACCATCTCCTACCAGGATTATGTGACATTCCTTTCCCCTTAGATTGAGCATTGCCCTTAATGCTCACTTGTGGACCATCCTATCTAACCTAGGCCCTTTTCCAGGTTTGAGCACCACCATTACCCTCAAATCCCAATGCTTGGATCTATTTTGGACCTGTCTAGCCCACCTCTCTCTGGTGCCGAAATGCCCATGCACCTTCCTTCTTGGCCGGTTTCAGACTCACCCACGGTCAAGCACTTCCCAAATTCCCACGGAATGAGGAGCCACCCTCTATCTTGCCCAATTTTGCAACTAGGCTCTCATACCAATGTTGAGAATTGAACTCACAACCTCCCGGTTAGGAGTGTGATGGGCTAACCACTTGCCCTAGAAGCCATGGTTGAGGATTACTTCCTAATTCTCTTTCTTAAGGCATGGTTCAACCATCTCCTACTAGGATTATGTGACAGAGGTCATCTGAATGAGGTTGATTTGATGGGAGTATGTAAGGTAGGTGTATAAGATGGGAGATAGTAGACACTTACAAGATCGATTTCCGCTTTTTGTTTTGACTGCTCAAGAGTCTTCTTAAGGGGAAGGATATGGGAAAAGAACACACATAGATGACTATGTACACTGTATTGTGCAATAGCGGCCAATGGGAGTGAGGAGTATAGGAACTTTACCAAATGTCTTCCAATGCCATATTGAGGACTAAATGGAACTAAGGCAAAGGAACTATCACATTAACCTCAAGAAGTTGAGAAGCTTAAGAGCGTGGATATGTTGTTGGCAAGTGTTGCATCATGAACCACTCTTTAAGTAGGAAAGTTAATTGGGAAAAGAATGGATGAGAGAGCTCCTAGGTGGGAGGAAGCCATCTGTAAAGATGGTCACTATGGTGGGATAGAGCGACGAAGGTTGATCTATGTGTGTCGCTCAATTTTCTCTCTTCCAATACTCTCCTTAGTGAAAAGCTCAATGGTAGTTCATGTTTGTAAAACTAAGTCACTCTTTTGGAATGCATCTATATGCTCCATAGTCTCATATTCATATGATGAGACTCCCTTGAGCGTTTTCAGACCTTCACATGGTTGGATGTGGTCATAAAACATTTACACCAAAGGTGTATAAAATGCTAAAATCTTCTATAAAACCTCACAAACTTATACAATTTCTTATATAGAATGCTTGTGTTGACCAATGTCTAATGAAGTTGCCATAATCTATGTATAACCGCATAGATTTTCTTTTCATACTTCGTTTGCTGTCGAGTACATATACATATACCGCTCTAAATCTTGGTTATAATCCTAAAATAAAATTCTAAGGCCCTAAGAAATTTTCATAGTTACAAGGTTTCAAAACCTCTTTACCTCTTGGGTCACTACAACATACCGAGGGTATACCGAGGCTTCTACCAAGGAAAATGAACGGGTGCAATTTTGCCCCGACGTCGGTGTAAGGGTCGGTGTAGGCATCGGAACCAAAGTGCCGGTATTAGCGTCGATATAAGCGTCGGTATAAGCCTCGGTATAAGTGTTGGTATAAGCGTCGATATAAGCGTCGGTATAAGCGATGGTATAAGCGACGGTATGCCCCTGGGCAAAATAGTCGGTATAAGCATCGGTATTTGCCTGGGGATACCGATGCTTATACCATCGCCTATACTGATGACCATATGTGCAAAAATTTTTTTGGCAGAGTATGTTGTCTCTTGCTACAGCAACATTCCCATGTTGTTGTGTAGACAAAGACAATACACTCTGCCCAAGAAAAACCCGAGTACATGTGATATGTATGACAAGCAACAGAAACATGATTTGATAAAGCAAAGCATACTATCAAATACAAAAGACATGGAAGAAATCAATCATGAACCATGTACAAAGAAATGAGACACATTCACATGATATTTATAAACAACAACCAGAACACATGTACATGTGTGTATGCCTACATGTACATGTGTGTATGCCTATGTATATACATGTGCATGTGTAGATGTATTATGTGTGTATATTTGTATATTGTAAGTATTTGTATGAATTTTTTAAAACCTTAGAACCCTAATCCTAATGACCTAGACCTAAAACATGTGTATGTGTGTATTTTTGTGTATATATATGTGTATGTGAAGGTTGTTAATGCTTTCAGATGAGTGTCAACCCCATCCTCATTAATTAGTTAACCTGGTCAGGTAGCTTTCTTTTTCATTCGTGTGCATGCAAAAAATATAATTCGAATAGAGTGAGGGAATTCCCAATGCAAAAAATTGTCTATTGGTTGAGAGAATTCTCCATCCCAATGCCAAAAGCTATGAATTGAGTGAGCGAATTCTCCATCCCAATGCCATTAAAACCCTGCATAACATAAGAAAAACTCTCTACTCTTTATTTTTCTATGTTGTCTTTGCAGGCCTGCATGGATGGATAAGTACAAAGTTCGTTTGTGCTGGTGACTAAAAAGATAGTATGCACTATGACGAGCGAATCTCCCCTTCATTTCTTGCCATATTAAATATTACAAAAATAGCCGCAAATCGGCTCAATATAATTACATCGTTCATCATCCCAAAACAGTTTACGGGCCTGAAAAACTCCTTGACTACCTTAAAGTGAACTCTCTTCAATTGCCTTCAGTACTGGCAAGTTATAGCCTCTAACAGATAGTGATGGGAACCTATACAAAAGTATAGATACATGCAAGGATGGGAAAATTCAAAATGTTCATATTTTCTTTAGATATTTATAGTTCCACATTGTGCTCTTCGTTTCAACTCTAAGATTACACGGACATTAATCAGAGTTCACGGCAGGCATCATTAGCTTGGAGTCAGAGACTGGAGAGAACGGGCTTGCGGACAGAATCAGAACGATTCGTGTTGACACGGATTCAGAATATTACAAAAACTGCGAAACTTCGTGCATAGTACAATTGATATTTTCAATTGTATATTCACGTCTGTACACAGAGAGTGGCCACGCCAAACTCAGGATTCAGAACATTCAAATGTAAGGGTCTATGGGAGTGTGGAGTTTCAGGCAGCCTGCAGTGTGCTACATATCAACTATAACAACAACAGAGAAAGCCTGCAAAACATCATTGGGTTCCACATACACCAGTTAACTGCCTCGATCATTCTAAGTGCATGTGATGTCAATCGTTTTAGCGGAAGGCTTCTGCATCTTCGGAACAGTCACAGTTAGGACTCCATTCTCCATTACCGCCTTCACCTCCTCCACTTTGACATTTTCGGGAAGACGGAATCTGCGTAGAAACGACCCATGAACTAGCTCCACGCTATGCAACTTTTCTCCTTGCGTAGCCTCTTCTTTCCTCCGCTCCCCACTTATTTGTAATACCCGACCTTCCTCTACCTGCACCTTCACTTCATCCTTCGACAGACCTGCGTCGACAAAGAAAAGACGTACTTAGATGTCTTGCTACTCAGATATATCGATGCAAGAGTCTCTCAGATCGCCACAACGACGATGCACACTATTGAAAAGCCTTAGCTGTTTTAATCTTGTGAAAGCTACACAGACGAAACACGTACCAGGAAGGTTGGCCTTGAAAATGTGAGCTTCTGGTGTTTCCTTCCAGTCGACTTGCGTATTCGCAACGGCTGCCACATCACGGGCGTAACTGGAAGGGGCGATCCGAGGATCGGCTACCAAAGATGAGGGAATCTATGTTGAAAGGGTCGAAAATGTCGCTACCTCCGATAAGGAAGGGAGTCAGAGCCATGGCTTTCAAGAACAGCAAACTGCGTGACTGAAATGCGAGAAAGGCGAACTTCGCACGAGATACTTAGAAGCCTGTATACAGCAAAGGCAAGCGCGTTGGTTCACTCAAAACTCTACGAATGGTGGAGAACTTCGGCGTATAAATGGGGAAGTCATCCGCCCAGTCCAGAAGAGCGTGGAAACTGCCGGACGTTTCCGGAAAAAGAACTTTCTGGAGAAGATGGGAGAATTTAGAAGCCTGCGACGCAATCTGTGAGAGTCAAGGCCACATCTCGTTTTCATTTCACTCATCTTGTCAACTAACTCCTCATCATTAAAATAAGGGGCACATGACATTTCAAAAGATAACCTTAGATGCAGCTACACTCTTATATAGATTCAACAACAATCTATATTGTCTACATCTTTCAAAAGATAACCTTAGATGCAACAAATGCAAATCCATCTTACCGATGATAAGAAAATCATCCACAAAAACTCTCATTAAGTCTTGTAAATAAGGCTCAAATACTTTGTGTCACATAATTGAAGGACAGTGGTCCATTTGTTAGGCTACAACTCATAACTGGCTCCAAATTCAGTAATAAAAGCTGTTTTATGATGATCCTCTTCAACAACCTTAATCTCATTATACCCTAACAAACCATCAAGAAAAGTATACATTTCATGACGATCAATTGCATCAAGCATTGCATCACAAAATGATATGGGAAAAGGATTTGTTATAGTTGTTGCATTAATAAGTTTCTTGTAATCTAGACATATTGTTAACTTGCCTTTTTTCTTAGGCACCACAATTATTAGTGACAACCACGTTACTTGGCCTACTCGTTTAGAGAAGCCTACCATCAACAACTTATCTATCTACTTCTTAACCTATTTTGCAAAGCTCGGATTCGTTCTATACCTTTGTTGAGCTACTCATACTGCATCGATTTTTAAGTTAATCCAATGTTGATGTAGCTGAGATCTATGCCTTTCATGTGCAAATATTCGTATGCAAATACATCCATATACCCCTTTAACAGCTCCACCGAATCTCCCAAAAAATGTCCTTCTAAGTGCATACAAACTTCCACCATCTTTGGGTCAGCTTGCATGCCTAAATTAAGCTCCTCTAACTCATCCTCTTTTACTTTATTTGACATTTCATAATTCTTAGCATAAGTCTTTTCTACCATGTCTTTAACTTCCTTTACTTCTTGCTCCTTGGCTTCCTTAGTTAAAATTTCGGCCTTCGCTTCCATAGCTTGCTTAATCCTATGTCTTCTATTTCTTTTCTTGGAAAAACTTCCTGAGTTGCCTTCCTTGGAATTTTGTCTTATTGCAACATGCCTTCGACATCGATGTGAATACAGGAACCACTGTAGGATTGGCTTTCAAAGACTCCTCTTCTTCATCATCTTCAACTTCTTGTACAAAACTGATTGTCTGAGCCGCCAAAGGTTTCTCTTTAAGTAAAATATAATTCCTTACAGGCCACCTTTCTTTTACATTTTGTTATAGCCACCACATTCCAGCCCCAATCTACGAAGCAACATTTCATAAGGAGATGTTGATTCTAACATCTCAATAACCACAAAATTTACCATAAACATCATTCCTCCTACTTTTATTTCTTATTTCTTCAAAATTCCAAATGGTTGAACTCTTGTCTGATTAGCCATTTTGACATGGAATGGGGCTGGAGCGAAGTGACCTACCTTTTTGGAAAGATATTGACAATAGATCCACCATCTAATAATACTTCTTCAAACCTCCGATCCTTAAACTAAGATTTAATGACTGGTACCATAAAATCTACATCGTTCGGAAAGATATTGACAATAGATCCACCATCTAATAATACTTCTTCAAACCATAAAATCTACATCGTTCGGATCAACGTTATCACTTATATTTACATGTTGTCCCAAAAGTCTATTTAACAATTTTTTCTTCAATTTTTTCTAATGATATTTGTATAGGAGCATTAATAAATACCTCAAACCAATCATTATTTTTTTCACTACTGATATTGATATTGACTTCCTGGTGCCGAACGATGAAACACTTTGTATCGTCTAAATCAACGTTTTCCTAATCCCATTTTGCTCCGTCCAATTTATTGGTCCTTTTTGATGTGCCGAGCCAATTTTGCTCCGTCCAATTTATTTATAATCGCAATTCCATTCCTTCGTAGGATATTTCAAACCGAGCCATACTATGCCCCTCTTTTTCACAAATTTCACATAATTTCTTCTCCTGTGGTGGAGGTACCTAATATTCAAACTTTTTAAATTTATTGATCAAGTCTTCTTCTTTAAGATGTTTAGCGTTGTTCTTACGATTCCTAATCCATCTTCAGATTCAAAGTTAGCATACTTAACTTTTGTTCTTTTGAATCTTTTTTCTACTCTAACCGTAGCTCATACTAATACATTGAATCCACCTACTATATCATTGCTATCTACCATATTCCTCAAGCTGCATCTTAATCCCTTCTAGAAATACTTGGCTAACATTTCATATGTAGGTCTTTCATCACCCTATAGCCTTTCCACTAAAATTCAAAATTTTGTGCATAGTCTTCCGCTAACATATTGCTTTGCCTAATTGCTCTTAATTTTCTAAGTGCATAAGTTAGAGTCTTCTCTTTTCTAGAAATTTGCAAAAGCGTGTTTTTAATGCATTATAGTTTGGAAAGTGCCGAATATCATACTAGCTAAACCAGCTCATGGCCTTACTTTCTAAGGTAGGTGCAAATTGTTGTAGTTTAATCGCATCACCATACAATGCGGCATAGCCATTGGCTATCCACTTAATTTCAAACTGAGCGACATGGCAATCCGCATCTTCTTTAGGTCCTCCTCTAAATTTAGCTATCTTCACCCTGGGGTTAGGTGGTGTTTGTGTCATATTCTTTGGCTTAGGATATCCTCTATATCTTTTTCTACTAGTCCCCCTAAGTGGTCCAAACTGGAGTCACCTTCTTGTCCTTGTAGTCACTCCTATGAGGATTAGCTTCTGTAAATATCCTCTCACCAGCCCTGCTTTGGCTGCAATCATTCCTTCACCCTCTTGGTCTAGAGCAATTTCTTCAATATCTTGGTCTTCCACTGTAATGTGCCACTTGTCTAGATTATCTAATGCATCTAATTGAGACATACGAGCATGCGCCCTTGTGTAATAAACTTTTCCAAACCTCCCACCACCAAGAGCTCCTCGAGGAGGACCACTAATGGCTTTGTGAAAGATCATACCCACGTTGGAACATCCATCGAACACTTTCATCCCCATAATTATGATGGTCAACTAACTCCTCGTGATTAGTTATATAAAAAAACACTTTCAATGATCGGATGACGTGAACCACTCATCAGACATGTCAGCTTCTATCTTGGCAAAAGAAGAAAGAAAGAATGACCCCTCATTCTCACCTTTCTTTTACAATTTGTTATAGCCACAATCTTTCTTGACGTTAGCACCACATTTCATAAGGAGATGTTGATTCTAACATCTCAATAACCACAAAATCTACCATAAACATCATTCCTCCTACTTTTATTTCTTATGTTTTCAAGATTCCAAATGGTTGAACTCTCATTTGATTAGCCATTTTCACATGGAATGGGGTTGGAGCTGATTGACCTACCTTCAGTAATTTATACACCTTTTTTGGAAATATATTCACACTAGATCCACCATCTAATAATACTTCTTCAAACCTCCTATCTTAAATTGAGCTTTAATGACTGGTACCATAAAACATACATCATTCGGATCAATGTTATCAACAACTAATACCACCTTGTGATTATCACTTATATTTACGTGTTGTCCCAAAAGTCTATTTAACAATTTTTTCTTCAATGTTAGAACTAATGCTAATAACTGGTCCAATCATTATTTTTTTTCACTACTGATATTGTTGTTGACTTCCTGGTGCCGAACGATGACACATTTTGTATCGTCTAAATCAAATTTTTCTTGACTATCCTTACTTTGCTAAATCCTCTATCCTTACTATCAAATTTTTCTTGACTATCCTTACTATCCCTAATCCCATTTTGCTCCGTTCAATTTATCGGTCCTTTTTGTTTTGATCTTGTTATTGCGAGGGCCTCAACCTCCTCCGATATCAAACATTGATTATAATCACATTTCCATTCCTTTATAGGATATGCCTTTTTATGTATTTTTTCGGAGATATTTCCACCACCTACTCCTTTGCATTTGTTAACTCAATCAAAATCACATTAGCTTGAGCCGCCTCATGATTTTGTTGTCGTGGCCGAACTTGTTGGTTTGGTTGACTATACCTTACCACCGAGACTCCTCTCTCTTCCCTATGTTTTACCCATAATGAACAATTTGGCCTTATCCAATGATCTAGGGCAGAACAATGTACACATGACATTATGCTTGTTGGTCTAGCTTCTTGATTTAATTGCTCTTGCCATGGAGGTCTTTCTTGTCTTTTTCGATTGTAACCTTCTCATCATCTAACAAGTTTTGCCTGATTCACTGCCACTTCATTCTTAGTTCTCTTCTTATATCTTGAAGGTTGCGCTCTATTCTTTAGCTTATACCAACACCGAGCCATACTATGCCCCTCTTTTTCACAAATGTCACATAATTTCTCCTCCTTTGGTAAAGGTACCGAATATTCAAACTTTTTAAGTTTATTGATCAAGTCTTTTTTATTCTTCTTTAAGATTTTTAGCGTTATTCTTATGATTCTTTTTTATTTGAACTTCCTCATTTCACTATCCCAACCTGTGTCTATAGCATCACTTTCTGAGTTTGATGTTGTCCCAAATCCATCTTCAGATTCAAAGTTAGCATACTTACCTTTTGTTCTTTCGGATATTTTTTCTACTCTAACCGTAGCTCATATTAATATATTGAATCCACCTACTATATCTATGGTAGCTACCACATTCCTCAACCTGCTTCTTAATCCCTTCATGAAATACTTGGCTAACATTTCATATATAGGTCTCTCATCACCCTATAGCCTTTCCACTAAAATTCAAAATTTTGTGCATAGTCTTCCACTAACATCTTCCTTTGCCTAATTGCTCCTAATTTTCTAAGCACATAAGTTAGAGTCTTCTCTTTTCTAGACCTTTGCAAAAGGCTGTTCTTAATGCATTATAGTTTGCGAAGTGGCTAAACGGGCTCATGGCCTTACTTTCTAAGGTAGCCGCCAATTGTTGCGATTTAATCGCATAATTATACAACGCAGCATAACCATTGGCGATCCACCTAATTTCAAACTGAGAGACATCGCAATCTACATCTTCTTTAGATCCTCCTCTAAATTTACCTATCTTGACCCTAGGGTTAGGTGGTGTTTGTGCCATATTCTTTGGCTTAGGATATCCTCTAGATCTTTGTCTACTAGTCCCCCTTAGTGGGCCAAATTAGAGTCACCTTCTTGTCCTTGTAGTCACTCCTATGAGGATTAGCTTCCATAAATTTCCTCCCACCAGCCCTGCTTTGGCTGCAATCGTTCCTTCGTCCTCTTGGACTAGAGCAATTTCCTCAATATCTTGGTCTTCCACTGTAATGTGCCACTTGTACAGATTATCTAATGCATCTAATTGAGACATACGAGCATGAGCCCTTGTGTAATAACCTTTTACAAACTTACTCGATCGATATGACATTCATTTCTTGTCTTATTACAAACAAGATTAGTACGTTCATCAAATGTGTTGGGGTTAAGCAACACATAAAATTTCACACAAAGTTTTCAAGACACATTAATCTCGAGCAGCACAATTAGAAGAAATTCTGAAACGAATCACATACAAACTTTATAAAAAATTGAGCAATTTGAATAAAAACATACTATGTAGTAAGATCTAGGAGTTATGCTGCTGGAATAGAACAAAATAGAATTTATGGTTACCATGATAGCTTCAATCAAGAAAAACCCATTACAAGAAAGTAGCATCCTGCACAAATGGTGATCCTTTCACTCCTCGCACTCATTCTCTATACAGACCAAAAATTTACTATTACATGCAAACACTACAACATATGAGGGGCATACCGACATTGCCTATACTGACGGTCACTCTCGGCATCGGTATAAATGTTGGAAAAGTCCACTTAAGGATACCGATGGTCAAGTGACCGCTGGTATGACCGTTTAAAATGCATCATCGGGATGTCTCGCGACCATCAGTATAAGCATTGGTATATCCATCAGTATAAGCATCAGTATGAGTGTCGATAATTTACTGGAAATTACTGACGCCCATATCGATGCCCATACCGACACCCATATCGATGGGTATAACGAGGCCGTGTTTTAAACATACCGGGAACCCAAGAGCAAAACTCAACATTTTGCTTGTCTTTTATATTGAGTACTGCTTGCTTCTGTTGAACTTGCATGTGAGAAACAAATTGTTACCTGCATTGTCTTGTGCACACACACAGATCTCTCTCTCTCTCTACACACACACTCTCTCTCCATTTAGATCTCACATCGTGGTAAGTGGTGTGCATACTCATAGCCTTTGTCTTTCTCTATTAGGTTTTATAATTTCTCTTCTCTTTGATTTTGAAGAAGTTTTTTGGCATCGATTATTTGGAATTCGACGATAGACGACATACATTACACTTTGACGACAACGATCCAAAAGAGGGACATACCTATAAGTGATTGTTTTATTCTCCATTGATAGAGAGAGAGAGAGAGAGAAAGACAAAGAGAGAGATATAGAGAGAGAAAGAGAGAGAAAGAGAGAGAGAGAGAGAGAGAGAGAGATAGAGAGATAAAGAGAGAGAGAGAGAGAAAGAGAGAGAGAGATAAAGAGAGATGAAAGAGAGGAAGATAGAGATAGGAAGATAGAGCATAGATACACACACACATCTACACATGCATACATACACACACACATGTACACACATGCAGACATACACACAGATACACACAATCATGCATAAATACACACACATATACACACATGCATGTATACACCCACATACACATATACACACATGGATACATACACACACACATGCATACACACATACATACACACACATATACACATATGCATACACCCACATACACACACATGCATACACACATACATACACACACATGCATACACACACATACATACGCACATATACACACATGCATGCATACATACTATTAATTTATACTGTCTAAAGTTACAATTATTCTTACTCGTGGGTTCTTGGGATGGTCAAGGGTCTGATAAATCAGAGGCCCTGTATATATTTTCCCAATTCCCTGATTACTTCACTTCGACTACAGATTCATATAGACAAATCTGCAATTAATATAACCCCAAATTAGAATCAACTCCAGATCATCATTCGGACCGCACAGGTTGGCGATTCTCTGTCATCGCTTTTGCACATATTCTTTGTATTGGAAAGAAAGAATACACGGTTTCGCTACAGCCTTCCGATGTGTGACTATTCTAATTACAAGGATTCGGCTAGATAATACGAAATAATATTCCGGGGGCTTACACTAGCACACACAGTGGACTCGAACCTAGTAGGGAAAATTACAAGGTTTAGGAATCATCAATGATTTCTTGTATGTACATAGAACAGGCTAATTTAAAAGTTCGTGTAATTTTCTGCTTCAGGGAGTCCAACATGTCCTTCAAAATGTGTGGTTCAACCAGATGTGCATCAATCCTCAGAGAGCTGGCAAAGATCACCTCAGAAAGTAGGGCGTTAGCCTGACTTTACAAAAAAGCTTCTTAAAGGTAAAACTCATTGGCCAGCGCCGCATCCCATCGTAACTTCATCCCAATTTCTACATCGATGTGCGATAGTCTTTCGTCCTAGACCCCGAATTGTCATTCCTGGTGCTCTAACTCTTGAGACCGGAACAGGATAGTTTTATAAAAGTCCTACCTCTCTTTTTGAACAGCTTCGATATCCTTCTTCAACTGAATGTTACGGCCAATTTCGTCTTCCAGAGAGCGACTTTTTTGAAAGAGCTCTTCGGTTACTCTCTTTAAGTCAATGGTGGCTTGCAGAGCTAAGTCCACCATTTCTTGACCTTTTGCTCCACCTGAGATAGATCAGCACGGGTGGTCTCAAGAAGATTGCCCAAAGCTATCATGGCATCCTCTTTGTCAATCACAATCTGGGTTAGCCGACTAATCTCATCATCGCGAGCTGCAATGATGGCTTCCTTCTCTTTCAATGCTGCCTGAAGATTTCGAATCTATTCCTCTAAGGAACTAGCTTCGGCTTTGGCTGTAAGCACCTCTTCTTGAAGTGGTGCAATGTCTGCTTCAAGCATGTACACCTTGGATTGGTACTGTTGTCGGAGGGATTGTTGTGCAACTTGAACGTGATGGGGTGATGGGTGGAGAGATGAATGAGGCAGTTACTGATCTAAGCTAGTTGGGCCAATTAATCAGGTATGCTAGAGGTGGAGATTGGCTGAGAAGGGTTAGCGGTAACGGTGGCAGAGGACGAGGGTGGGGAATAATCAAGGGAGGAAGGAAGAGGATGGGCTACCGAATGACATGGGGAGGAAGGGGGACTAGGTGGCAAAGGCACCTTGGATGGAGACAGAGGCGGAGGTGGGTTTTGAGATGAAGAGAGTAGAGCATGAGTTGTTACCACAAGAGACGAGACATCCGATTGTGCAGGCTCCTCCTCAAGTTGTGTACTATCTGTGAGTTGTGTAGTTTTTGTGGCCGTGTCGGGTGCTAGCTCCTGTGGATGAAACTGTGGCTGCACGACTGTATTATGAGGGTGAACTTCTTCAATAACAGTGTCACAATTAGCTTGATATGTAGAGGATGGTGGAGCAAGAAGAATCTGGGCAGACGAAGCAGTGTCCTGCACCAGCACGGTTGAGGACGACGGTGCTTTACTATGAGAAGGGATTAGTTTGCGGCACTTCTCTTTGAAGAACTGCAAAAGATCCTCATCGTCGTCGACCTCCATCATTTGTGCAGACTCCTCATGGAAGAGAAGTGTATTCAATGGAGGAGGTTGTGCTGCCTAAATCGCTGGGAGGAGGAAGGTCAGTAGATGCGACAAGCGGGTTTGAGGTATCTCCTTCTTGGCGAATTGCTGAGAAATTGTCTGGCATTCCCTGTGAATGTGTCGGAAGAAGAATGAAGCAAGATTAACTCCTTCTCTTGCTGTAGTTTCAATCATAGAATAAAAGGGGTGAGAAATGCCATATGTGCGTTTTTGGAGATTAAGGGCAACGACAAGAAACTAGAGTGTAGTGCACTCCAGTTCAGGGCGACAAAGGATTGCGAACTCTTTGGACCAGTGGCGTGGAGATAATTCTTTCATAGTGGACATCGGTAAGAGAGGCCCATCTACAAGACCCTCCTGAGGGAGATGGAATCCCTCATCGACTATGTTAAGCGTGACGACTGCACGAGGGTTAAGGCAAGCTAGTGGCTAGTAGGTTTCGTAGTAGGCATAGCATCAATGGTAGATATGATCTATGCAAAGAAGGGATGGCATTCCACCGTACGCCAGGGCATTTCAGCAAATGCCAACAGACCACGAATGCGCAAAAACTCTCTCAATTCTGGAGCGAGGCTACACTACAACATATCGAGGGTATATCGAGGCTTCTACCGAGGAAAATGAACGAGCGCAATTTTGCCCCGACGTCGGTGTAAGGATTGGTGTAGGCGTCGAAACCAAAGTGCCGGTATAAGCTTCGATATAAGCCTCGGTGTAAGCGTGGGTATAAGCGTCGGTATATGCATCGGTATATGCATCGGTATAAGCGTCGGTATAAGCGACGGTATGCCCCTGGGCAGAATAGTCGGTATAAGCATCGGTATCTGCCTGGGGATACCGACGACCATATCTGCAAAATTTGGCCTTATCCAATGATCTAGGGCAGAACAATGTACACATGACATTATGCTTGTTGGTCTAGCTTCTTGATTTAATTGCTCTTGCCATGGAGGTCTTTCTTGTCTTTTTCGATTGTAACCTTCTCATCATCTAACAAGTTTTGCCTGATTCACTGCCACTTCATTCTTAGTTCTCTTCTTATATCTTGAAGGTTGCGCTCTATTCTTTAGCTTATACCAACACCGAGCCATACTATGCCCCTCTTTTTCACAAATGTCACATAATTTCTCCTCCTTTGGTAAAGGTACCGGATTTAATCAACACATAAAATTTCACACAAAGTTTTCAAGACACATTAATCTCGAGTAGCACAATTAGAAGAAATTCTGAAACGAATCACATACAAACTTTATAGAAAATTGAGCAATTTGAATAAAAATATACTATGTAGTAAGATCTAGGAGTTATGCTGCTGGAATAGAACAAAATAGAATTTATGGTTACCATAATAGCTTCAATCAAGAAAAACCCATTACAAGAAAGTAGCATCCTGCACAAATGGTGATCCTTTCACTCCTCGCACTCATTCTCTATACAGACCAAAAATTTACTATTACATGCAAACACTACAACATATGAGGGGCATACCGACATTGCCTATACTGACGGTCACTCCCGGCATCAGTATAAATGTTGGAAAAGTCCACTTAAGGATACCGACGGTCAAGTGACCGCTGGTATGACCGTTTAAAATGGATCATCGGGATGTCTCACGACCACCAGTATAAGCATCGGTATATCCATCAGTATAAGCATCAGTATGAGTGTCGATAATTTACTAGAAATTACTGACGCCCATACCGATGCCCATACCGACACCCATATCGATGGGTATAACGAGGCCGTGTTTTAAACATACCGGGAACCCAAGAGCAAAACTCAACATTTTGCGTGTCTTTTACACTGAGTATTGCTTGCTTCTGTTGAACTTGCATGTGAGAAACAAATTGTTACCTACATTGTCTTGTGCACACACACAGATCTCTCTCTCTCTCTCTACACACACACTCTCTCATTTAGATCTCACATCTTGGTAAGTGGTGCGCATACTCATAGCCTTTGTCTTTCTCTATTAGGTTTTATAATTTCTCTTCTCTTTGATTTTGTAGAAGTTTTCTGGCATCGATTATTTGGAATTCGACGATAGACGACATACATTACACTTTGACGACATAGATCCAAAAGAGGGACATACCCGTAAGTGATTGTTGTATTCTCCATTGATAGAGAGAGAGAGAGAGAAAGACAAAGAGAGAGAGATAGAGAGAGAAAGAGAGAGAGAGAGAGAAAGAGAAAGATAGAGAGATAAAGAGAGAGAGAAAGAGAGAGAGAGAGAGAAAGAGAAAGATAGAGAGATAAAGAGAGAGAGAGAGAGAAAGAGAGAGAGAGATAAAGAGAGATGAAAGAGAGGAAGATGGAGCATAGATACACACACATCTACACATGCATACATACACACACACACACATGTACACACATGCATACATACACAGAGATACACACAATCATGCATAAATACACACACATATACACACATGCATGCATACACCCACATACACATATACACACATGGATACATACACACACACATGCATACACACATACATACACACACATATACACATATGCATACACCCACATACACACACATGCATACACACATACATACACACACATGCATACACACACACACACACATACATACGCACATATACACACATGCATGCATACATACTATTAATTTATACTGTCTAAAAGTTACAATTATTCTTACTCATGGGTTCTTGGGATGGTCAAGGGTTTGATAAATTAGAGGCCTTGTATATATTTTCCCAATTCCATGATTACTTCACTTTGACTACAGATTCATATAGACAAATCTGCAATTAATATAACCCCAAATTAGAACCAACTCTAGATCATCATCCGGACCGCACTGGTTGGCGATTCTCTGTCATCGCTTTTGCACATATTCTTTGTATTGGAAAGAAAGAATACACGGTTTCGCTACAGCCTTCCGATGTGTGACTATTCTAATTACAAGGATTCGGCTAAATAATACGAAATAATATTCCCGCGGCTTACACTAGCACACACAGTGGACTCGAACCTAGTAGGGAAAATTACAAGGTTTAGGAATCATCAATGATTTCTTGTATGTACATAGAACGGGCTAATTTAAAAGTTCGTGTAATTTTCTGACTTAGGGAGTCCAACATGTCCTTCAAAATGTGTGGTTCAACCAGATGTGCATCAATCCACAGAGAGCTGGCAAAGATCACTTCAGAAAGGAGGGAATCAGCCTGACTTTACCAAAAAGCTTCTTAAAGGTAAAACTCATTGGCCAGCGCCGCATCCCATCGTAACTTCATCTCAATTTCCACATCCATGCGCGATAGTCTTTCGTCCTAGACACCCAATTGTCATTCTCGGTGCTCTAACTCTTGAGACCGGAACTGCATAGTTTTATAAAAGTCCTGCCTCTCTTTTTGAACAGCTTCGATATCCTTCTTCAGCTCAATGTTACGGCCAATTTCATATTCCAGAGAGCGACTTTTTTGAAAGAGCTCTTCGGTTACTCTCTTTAAGTCAATGGTGGCTTGCAAAGCTAAGTCCACCATTTCTTGACCTTTTTGCTCCACCTGAGATAGATCAACACGGGTGGTCTCAAGAAGATTGCCCAAAGCTATCATGGCATCCTCTTTGTCAATCACAGTCTGGGT
This sequence comes from Ceratopteris richardii, assembly GCA_020310875.1. NCBI lineage: Eukaryota > Viridiplantae > Streptophyta > Polypodiopsida > Polypodiales > Pteridaceae > Ceratopteris > Ceratopteris richardii. The sequence goes on along the minus strand of CM035425.1, from coordinate 112,055,205 downwards.
TAGCCGACTAATCTCATCATCGCGAGCTGCAATGATGGCTTCCTTCTCTTTCAGTGCTGCTTGAAGATTTTGAATCTGTACCTCTAAGGAACTAGCTTCGGCTTTGGCTGTAAGCACCTCTTCTTGAAGTGGTGCAATGTCTGCTTCAAGCATGTACACCTTGGATTGGTACTGCTGTCGGAGGGATTGTTGTGCAACTTGAAGGTGATGGGGGAGATGGGTGGAGAGATGAATGAGGTAGTTACTGATCTAAGCTAGTTGGGCCAATGAATCAGGTATGCTAGAGGTGGAGATTGGATGAGAAGGGTTAGCAGAAACGGTGGCAGACGACGAGCGAGGGGAATAATCAAGGGAGGAAGGAAGAGGATGGGCTACCGAATCACATGGGGAGGAAGGGGGACTAGGCGGCAAAGGCACCTTGGATGGAGATAGAGGTGGAGGTGGGTTTTGAGATGAAGAGAGTAGAGCATGAGTTGTTACCACAAGAGACGAGACATCCGATTGCGCAGGCTCCTCCTCAGGTTGTGTACTATCTGTGAGTTGTGTAGTTTTTGTGGCCGTGTCGGGTGCTAGCTCCTGTGGATGAAACTGTGGCTGCACGACCGTATTATCAAGGTGAACTTCTTCAATAACAGTGTCACGATTAGCTTGATCTGTAGAGGATGGTGGAGCAAGAAGAATCTCGGCAGACGAAGCAGTGCCGTGCACCTACACGGTTGAGGACGACGGTGCTTTATTGTGAGAAGGGATCAATTTGCGGCACTTCCCTTTGAAGAACTGCAAAAGATCCTCATTGTCGTCGACCTCCATCATTTGTGCAGACTCCTCATGGAAGAGAAGGGTATTCAATGGAGGAGGTTGTGCTGCCTGAATCACTAGGAGGAGGAAGGTTAGTAGATGCGACAAGCGGGTTTGAGGTATCTCGTTCTTGGCAAATTGCTGAGAAATTGCCTGGCATTCCCGGTGAATGTGTCGCAAGAAGAATGAATCAAGATTAAGTGCTTCTCTCGTTGTAGTGTCAATCATAGAATAAAAGGGGCGAGAAATGCCATATGTGCATTTTTGGAGATTAAGGGCAGCGACAAGAAACTAGAGTGTAGTGCACTCTGGTTCAGGGCGACAAAGGATTGCGAACTCTTTGGACCAGTGACGTGGAGATAATTCTTTCATAGTGGACATCGGTAAGAGAGGCCCATCTACAAGACCCTCCTGAGGGAGATGGAATCCCTCAGCGACTATGTTAAGGGTGACGACTACACGAGGGTTAAGGCAAGCTAGTGGCCAGTAGGTTTCAGTAGCAGGCATAGCAGGAATGGCAGATATGATCTATGCAAAGAAAGGATGGCATTCCACCGTATTCCAGGGCAATTCAGCAAATGCCAACAGGCCACGAATGCGCAAAAACTCTCTCAATTCTGGAGCGAGGCCACACTACAACATATCGGGGGTATACCAACACTTCTACCGAGGAAAATGAACGAGCGCAATTTTGCCCCGATGTCGGTGTAAGGATCGATGTAGGCATCGGAACCAAAGCGCCGGTATAAGCCTCAGTATAAGCCTCGGTATAAGCGTCGGTATAAGCGTCGGTATATGCGTCGGTATATGCGTCGGTATAAGCGACGGTATGCCCCTGGGCAGAATAGTCGGTATAAGCATCAGTATCTGCTTGGGGCTACAGCAACATTCCCATGCTACTGTGTAGCGAAAGACAATACACTCTGCCCAAGAAAAACCGGAGAACATGTGACATGTATGACAGGCAACAGAAACATGATTTGTTAAAGCAAAACATATTGTCAAATACAAAAGACATGGGAGAAACCAATCATGAACCATGTACAAAGAAATGAGATACATTGACATGATATTTATAAACAACAATCAGAACACATGTATATGTGTGTATGCCTATGTATATACATGTGTATGTGTATATGTATTATGTGTGTATATTTGTATATGTGTAAATATTTGTATGATTTTTAAAAACCCTAGAACCCTAATCCTAATGACCTAGACCTAAAACATGTGTATGTGTGTATTTTTGTGTATATATATGTGTATGTGAATATATATATATATATATATATATATATATATATATATATATATATATATATATATATATATATATATATATATATATATATATATATATATATATATATATATATATATATATATATATACATGTGTGTGTGTGTGTGTATGTGTGTGTATGCATATGTGTATCTATGTAAAAACCCTAAAACCCTAATCCTGAAGCCCTAGACCTAAAACATGTATATGTGTATGCATGTATGTATATAAGTAAAAGCCAAAAACCCTAATCTTAAAACCCTAACCCTAAAACATGAATATGTGTGTATGTATATGTCACATGTGTGTATGTATGTATGCATGTGTGTATATATCTATGTGTGTATGTATGTATGTATGTATGTATGTATGTGTGTGTGTGTGTGTGTCTTTGTGTGTGTGTGTATGTGTATGTGTATGTGTGTGTGTATGTGTATATGTATTATGTGTTTATATGTGTATATGTGTGTATGCATGTGTGTATATATGTAAAAGCACAAAACCCTAATCCTAAAACCCTAACCCTAAAACATGCATATGTGTGTATGTATATATGATGTGTGTTTATGTGTATGTTTGTACGCATGTGTATATGTGTGCATGTGTGTATGTATTATGTGTGTATATGTGTAAACATCAAAAACCCTAATCCTAAAACCCTAACCCTAAAACATGTATATGTATGTGTGTGTCTGTATGTATGCATATGCATATGCATATGCATGTGTATGACATATGTATGCATGTGTGTGTGTGTATCTCTATGTCTCTCTCTTTCTATCTATCTATATCTCTCTCTTTATCTCTCTCTCTCTCTCTCTCTCTCTCTCTCTCTCTCTCTCTCTCTCTCTCTCTCTCTCTCTGTCTCTCTCTCTTTCTCTCTTTCATCTCTCTCTCCCTCTCTCTCTGTCTCTCTCTCTCTCTCTCTCTCTCTCTCTCTCTCTCTCTCTCTCTCTCTCTCTCTTATTATCTCTCTCTTTCATCTCTCTCTCTCATTCTCTCTCTCTTTTATCTCTCTCTCTCTCTCTCTTTCATCTCTCTCTCTCTCTCATTCTCTCTCTCTTTCATCTCTCCTCTCTATCTCTCTCTCTCTCTCTCTCTCTCTCTCTCTCTCTCTCTCTCTCTCTCTCTCTCTCTCTCTCTCTCTCTCTCTCTCTCTCTCTCTCTCTCTCTCTCTCTCTCTCTCTCTCTCTCTCTCTCTCTCTCTCTCTCTCTCTCTCTCTCTCTCTCTCTCTCTCTCTCTCTCTCTCTCTCTCTCTCTCTCTCTCTCTCTCTCTCTCTCTCTCTCTCTCTCCCCCTCCCTCTCTCCCTCCCCCTCTCTCTCTCTCTCTCTCTCTCTCTCTCTCTCTCTCATTCTCTCTCTCTTTTATCTCTCCCTCTCTCTCTCTCTCTCTCTCTCTCCCTCTCTCTCTCTCTCTCTCTCTCTCTCTCTCTCTCTCTCTCTCTCTCTCTCTCTCTCTCTCTCTCTCTCTCTCTCTCTCTCTCTCTTTCTCTCTCTCTCTCTATTTATAAAAAAGAACAAAACAATCACTTACATCGATGTAATTCTTTTTATCACTCTCTTCAAAGCCCAATCGATGTCGTCTCTTGTCAAATTCCAAAGAATCGATGCCAAAAAGCTCCTGCGAAACAAAAGAAAAAAAAAATAAAAAATAGAAGACATAAAGAAAGAGAGACAGTGAAAGAGTACACACATCATTTACCAAGATGTGTGAGAGAGAGAGATGTGTGTGTAGGGGGAGAGAGAGAGAGATAAAGAGAAAGAGAACCCTAACCCTAAAACATGTATATGTGTGTATGTATATGTGGTGTGTGTGTATGTGTATGTTCATGTATGCATGTGTGTGTATACATATGTGAATGTGTATATATATGTGCATGTGTATGTAATATGCATGTGTGTATGTATGTATGTGTGTGTGTGTACATGCATATGTGTGTGTATGTATGTATGCATATGCATGTGTGTATGCACATATGTGTGTGTATACATAAGTGAGTGTGTATTTATATGTGTGTGTGTACATGCATATGTGTGTGTATGTATGTATGCATATGCATGTGTGTATGCACATATGTGTGTGTATACATATGTGAGTGTGTATTTATATGTGTGTGTGTATGTAGCATGCATGTGTGTATGTATGTATGTGTGTGTACAATCAAATATGTGTGTATGTATCTCTCTCTTTCTTTCATGTCTCTCTCTCTCTCTCACTCTATATCAATTGAAAACAAAACAATCACTTATATCCATGTAATTGTTTGGAGTGTTGTCGTCAAAGTCCACTTAATGTTTTCCTTCGTCGAATTCTAAAGAATTGATGCCAAAAATCTCTTGCAAAACAAAAGAAAAGAGAATTTCATAAACCCTAATCCTAAAACCCTAACCCTAAAACATGTATATGTGTGTATGTGTGTATGTATATGTGATGTGTGTGTATGTGTATGTGCATATATTCATGTGTGTGTATACATATGCGAGTGTCTATATATATGTGTGTGTGCATGTAATATGCATGTGTGTATGTATGTATGTGTGTGTACATGCATATGTATGTGTATGTATGTATTCATATGCATGTGTGTATGCACATATGTGTGTGTATACATATGTGAGTGTGTATGTAATATGCATGTGTTTATGTATGTATGTGTGTGTACATGCAAATATGTGTGTATGTATGTATGCATATGCATGTGTGTATGTATACGTGTGTGTGTACATGTGTGTATACATGTATGTGTGTATGTGAGTATGAGAATGAATATGTGTGTGAATGTATATGCATGTGTGTATCTAATATGCATGTGTGTATGTAATATGCATGTTTGTATGTAATATGCATGTATGTATGTATATGTGTGTATGCATGTGAGTATGTAATATGTATGTGTATGTATATGCATGTGTGTATGTAATATGTATGTGAGTGTGTATGTAATATGCATGTGTGCATGTATTATGTATGTGAGTATGTGTATGTATATGTGTGTGTATGTATGTATGCATCTGTCTCTCTATCTCATTATCTTTCTATTTCATCTCTCTCTCTTTCATCTCTCTCTCTTTCACTCTCTCTCATATCTTTCTCTTTCATCTCTCTCTCTTTATTTCTCTCTCTCGCTCTCTCTCTCTCTCTCTCTCTCTCTCTCTCTCTCTCTCTCTATGTTTCTCTAGATCTCTCTCTTTCTTTCATCTCTCTCTCTATCTCACTCTATATCAATCGAAAACAAAACAATCACTTACATCGATGTAATTCTGTTTGGAGCATTGTCCTCAAGGTCCACTTAATGTTGCCCTTCGTCGAATTCCAAAGATTTGATGCCAAAAAGCTCCTACAAAACGAAAAAGAAGAGAAATTAGAAAAGGGAAAACACAAAGAAAGAGAAAGGGTGCTACAGTATGTGCAATTCTTACAAAAATTTCAGATCTAGAGAAATAGAGATGTAGAGAAAGAGAGAGAGAGAGAGAGATTGAGAAAGAGAGAGGTGTGTGTACACAATAGGCGCAGAATGTAGTTTGCACGCACAAACTCGACAGTACCAAACTTTGGTTCAAAATGCAAGCAAATGTCAAATTTTTGCTCTCGGGCCCGGTTAAAACATTGCCTCGGTATAAGCATCGGTATGAGCATCGGTATAAGCATCGGTAATTTACAGTAAAGTACCGATGCCTATACCGGCGCTCATACCGATGCCTGTATACCGACGATTTAATGACCGTCAGTATTGCAACCGTGGTTTTTCAGGCATTTTCAACGGTCATACCGACGCCGAGGCATGATCGTCGGTATGGGCAACGTCGGTATGCCCCTGATATGTTGTAGTGCCAGCACGGAAGTTTGCAATGTTAGCCAAAGCTTCCATGGCCAGTACAAGAGCTTGAAAACAATAGGAAAAACAGAACACACAATCACACAAATACTCAATAGCGAAAAAAAGAGGGGATGATGGGATTAAGTAAAAACACTGACTGAACATGCGGGAAGAAACATAATCAGATCGTAGTGTTAGAAATATACAGACATAATGGCGACATGCATGCATTAATAGAATTTTAGACACAGAAGGTGGCTACTAATCATGCTTAAGTAAGAAAACCAAAATATTACAGTCAGTCGGTGAACCGGAACACGTAGAGAGGAAAGGAACATCGACTCAGAACAGTGGGAGAAAACGGGTGGAGAATAAAAATACGGATCAAGCATCATGAGGAAGAAGACGGGGGATAATAGGGACGAAGCTTCAATCCATTGATTGCCTTAGGGAGAAGGGTACTAGAGAGCGTGGATAACCGAAACGTAGCAGTTCCAACCTCTGATTCAATACGGTAAGGACCAAACCACCAAAGTTTGAACTTGCCCGCTGATCGATTAGATTTAGCATTATAGAACAGAACTAACTATCCTTTAGTGAAAATAGTGAGTGCTGAGAAACCGATCATGTGTCTTGGCTTGGTGTAATTGGACTTCGTGCAGGATTAAAAAACTTTCCTAGTGGTGTTCATCCAAGGACCACAACACATCCAACCGGAAAGGAAAGGATTCCTCCGGTAAGATCTTATGTTCTAGTGCCACCTAGAGGCTAGGTACTACCAACTCCATGGGTGCAATAGCCTCCAGCCCATATGCCAATTTAAAAGGCGTATTCCCTATAGCCACTTTGTACGTAGTGCGGTATGCCCACAGAACGGAAGGAAGGAATTGATCCCAACGCTCCGGACATTCCAGAACTAATTTCTTGAGCATGTTCAGTAGAGTTTTATTGGTACTTTCCGCAAGACCATTGGCACAAGGGTAATATGGAGAGCTAAATCTATGAACAATCTGCATGGTGCGGGTAAGTGTTTGCAGTAAGGAATTAACAAAATGTGTGCCTTGATCCGAAACAATCCCTAAAGGAAGACCGAACCGAGGGAACACATGAGTCATCAAACATTTAACCACCACAGATGAAGTAACGGATCGTAAAGCCCAAGCTTCGGCCCACCGAGTCGCATAATCCGTACAAGTAAGGATATATCGATGATGAGTCATCGTAGCCAGAGGTGTAATAGGCCCAATGAAATCCAAGCACCACTTTTGAAAAGGTTCAAGGGGAGCAACAGGCTACAATGGAAAATGATGCCGTTCTAAAGGTTGTCTTGAGCGTTGGCAAGCATCACACGTTTTAATAGAAGTAGCAATGTCATGTTGCATAGTGGGCCACCATAAACCGCTATGCAAATTTTTTGATAAGTAAGATCGAACCACTGGATGGGGTAGAATGTTCCATGGCAATAACCGAGGGAACTTCGTGGGGTGGAATACACCGTAATAGTGTAGCCTGACTTTACAAAAAAGCTTCTTAAAGGTAAAACTCATTGGCCAGCGCCGCATCCCATTGTAACTTCATCTCAATTTCTACATCGATGCGCGATAGTCTTTCGTCCTAGACACCCAATTGTCGTTCCTGGTGCTCTAACTCTTGAGACCGAAACTACATAGTTTTATAAAAGTCCTGCCTCTCTGTTTGAACAGCTTCGATATCCTTCTTCAGCTGAATGTTACGGCCAATTTCGTCTTCTAGAAAGCGACTTTTTTGAAAGAGCTCTTCGGTTACTCTCTTTAAGTCAATGGTGGCTTGCAAAGCTAAGTCCACCATTTCTTGACCTTTTTGCTCCACCTGAGATAGATCACCACGGGTGGTCTCAAGAAGATTGCCCAAAGCTATCATGGCATCCTCTTTTTCAACCATAGTCTGGGTCAGCCGACTAATCTCATCACCGCGAGCTGCAATGATGGCTTCCTTCTCTTTCAATGTTGCTTGAAGATTTCGAATCTCTTCCTCTAAGGAACTAGCTTCGGCTTTGGCTGTAAGCACCTCTTCTTGAAGTGGTGCAATGTCTGCTTCAAGCATGTACACCTTGGATTGGTACTGTTGTCGGAGGGATTGTTGTGCAACTTGAAGGTGATGGGGAAGATGGGTGGAGAGATGGATGAGGTAGTTACTGATCTAAGCTAGTTGGGCCAATGAATCAGGTATGCTAGAGGTGGAGATTGGATGAGAAGGGTTAGCAAAAACGGTGGCAGACGACGAGCGAGGGGAATAATCAAGGGAGGAAGGAAGAGGATGGGCTACCGAATGACATGGGGAGGAAGGGGGACTAGGCGGCAAAGGCACCTTGGATGGAGACAGAGGCGGAGGTGGGTTTTGAGATGAAGAGAGTAGAGCATGAGTTGTTACCACAAGAGACGAGACATCCGATTGCGCAGGCTCCTCCTCAGGTTGTGTACTATCTGTGAGTTGTGTAGTTTTTGTGGCCGTGTCAGGTGCTAGCTCCTGTGGATGAAACTGTGGCTGCACGACCGTATTATCAAGGTGAACTTCTTCAATAACAGTGTCACGATTAGCTTGATCTATAGAGGATGGTGGAGCAAGAAGAATCTCCGTAGACGAAGCAGTGTCCTGCACCTACACGGTTGAGGACAACGGTGCTTTACTGTGACAAGGGATCAATTTGCGGCACTTCCCTTTGAAGAACTGCAAAAGATCCTCATTGTTGTCGACCTCCATCATTTGTGCAGACTCCTCATGGAAGAGAAGGGTATTCAATGGAGGAGGTTGTGCTGCCTGAATCACTCGGAGGAGGAAGGTTAGTAGATGCGACAAGCGGGTTTGAGGTATCTCGTTCTTGGCAAATTGCTGAGAAATTGCCTGGCATTCCCGGTGAATGTGTCGGAAGAAGAATGAATCAAGATTAACTGCTTCTCTCCTTGTAGTGTCAATCATAGAATAAAAGGGGTGAGAAATGCCATATGTGCATTTTTGGAGATTAAGGGCAGCGACAAGAAACTAGAGTGTAGTGCACTCTGGTTCAGGGCGACAAAGGATTGCGAACTCTTTGGACCAGTGGCGTGGAGATAATTCTTTGATAGTGGACATCGGTAAGAGAGGCCCATCTACAAGACCCTCCTGAGGGAGGTGGAATCCCTCAGCGACTATGTTAAGGGTGACGACTACACGAGGGTTAAGGCAAGCTAGTGGCCAGTAGGTTTCAGTAGCAGGCATAGCAGCAATGGCAGATATGATCTATGCAAAGAAAGGATGGCATTCCACCGTATGCAAGGGCAATTCAGCAAATGCCAACAGGCCACGAATGCGCAAAAACTCTCTCAATTCTGG
>CM035425.1:112038456-112043456 GCA_020310875.1 Ceratopteris richardii | reverse complement strand
GAAAGAGAGACAGTGAAAGAGTACACACATCATTTACCAAGATGTGTGAGAGAGAGATGTGTGTGTAGGGGGAGAGAGAGAGAGATAAAGAGAAAGAGAACCCTAACCCTAAAACATGTATATGTGTGTATGTATATGTGGTGTGTGTGTATGTGTATGTTCATGTATGCATGTGTGTGTATACATATGTGAATGTGTATATATATGTGCATGTGTATGTAATATGCATGTGTGTATGTATGTATGTGTGTGTGTACATGCATATGTGTGTGTATGTATGTATGCATATGCATGTGTGTATGCACATATGTGTGTGTATACATAAGTGAGTGTGTATTTATATGTGTGTGTGTACATGCATATGTGTGTGTATGTATGTATGCATATGCATGTGTGTATGCAAATATGTGTGTGTATACATATGTGAGTGTGTATTTATATGTGTGTGTGTATGTAGCATGCATGTGTGTATGTATGTATGTGTGTGTACAATCAAATATGTGTGTATGTATCTCTCTCTTTCTTTCATGTCTCTCTCTCTCTCACTCTATTTCAATTGAAAACAAAACAATCACTTATATCCATGTAATTGTTTGGAGTGTTGTCGTCAAAGTCCACTTAATGTTTTCCTTCGTCAAATTCTAAAGAAAATCTCTTGCAAAACAAAAGAAAAGAGAATTTCATAAACCCTAATCCTAAAACCCTAACCCTAAAACATGTATATGTGTGTATGTGTGTATGTATATGTGATGTGTGTGTATGTGTATGTGCATGTATTCATGTGTGTGTATACATATGCGAGTGTGTATATATATGTGTGTGTGCATGTAATATGCATGTGTGTATGTATGTATGTGTGTGTACATGCATATGTATGTGTATGTATGTATTCATATGCATGTGTGTATGCACATATGTGTGTGTATACATATGTGAGTGTGTATGTAATATGCATGTGTTTATGTATGTATGTGTGTGTACATGCAAATATGTGTGTATGTATGTATGCATATGCATGTGTGTATGTATACGTGTGTGTGTGTACATGTGTGTATACATGTATGTGTGTATGTGGGTATGAGAATGAATATCTGTGTGAATGTATATGCATGTGTGTATCTAATATGCATGTGTGTATGTAATATGCATGATTGTATGTAATATGCATGTATGTATGTATATGTGTGTATGCATGTGAGTATGTAATATGTATGTGTATGTATATGCATGTGTGTATGTAATATGTATGTGAGTGTGTATGTAATATGCATGTGTGCATGTAATATGTATGTAGGTATGTGTATGTATATGTGTGTGTATGTATGTATGCATCTGTCTCTCTATCTCATTCTCTTTCTATTTCATCTCTCTCTCTTTCATCTCTCTCTCTTTCACTCTCTCTCATATCTTTCTCTTTCATCTCTCTCTCTTTAACTCTCTCTCTCTCTCTCTCTCTCTCTCTCTCTCTCTCTCTCTCTCTCTCTCTCTCTCTCTCTCTCTCTCTCTCTCTCTCTCTCTCTCTCTCTCTCTCTCTCTCTCTCTCTCTCTATGTTTCTCTAGATCTCTCTCTTTCTTTCATCTCTATCTCTATCTCACTCTATATCAATCGAAAACAAAACAATCTCTTACATCGATGTAATTATGTTTGGAGCATTGTCCTCAAGGTCCACTTAATGTTGCCCTTCGTCGAATTCCAAAGATTTGATGCCAAAAAGCTCCTGCAAAACGAAAGAGAAGAGAAATTAGAAAAGGGAAAACACAAAGAAAGAGAAAGGGTGCTACAGTATGTGCAATTCTTACAAAAATTTCAGATCTAGAGAAATAGAGATGTAGAGAAAGAGAGAGAGAGAGAGAGAGAGAGATTGAGAAAGAGAGAGGTGTGTGTACACAATAGGCACAGAATGTAGTTTGCATGCACAAACTCGACAGTACCAAACTTTGGTTCAAAATGCAAGCAAATGTCAAATTTTTGCTCTCGGGCCCGGTTAAAACATTGCCTCGGTATAAGCATCGGTATGAGCATCGGTATAAGTGTCGGTAATTTACAGTAAAGTACCGATGCCTATACCGGCGCTCATACCGATGCCTGTATACCGACGATTTAATGACCATCGGTATTGCAACCGTGGTTTTTCAAGCATTTTCAACGGTCATACCGACGCCGAGGCATGACCGTCGGTATGGGCAACGTCGGTATGCCCCTGATATGTTGTAGTGCCAGCACGGAAGTTTGCAATGTTAGCCAAAGCTTCCATGGCCAGTACAAGAGCTTGAAAACAATAGGAAAAACAGAACACACAATCACACAAATACTCAATAGCGAAAAAAAGAGGGGATGATGGGATTATGTAAAAACACTGACTGAACATGCGGGAAGAAACATAATCATAATGTAGTGTTAGAAATATACAGACATAATGGTGACATGCATGCATTAATAGAATTTTAGACACAGAAGGTGGCTACTAATCATGCTTAAGTAAGAAAACCAAAATATTACAGTCAATCGGTCAACCGGAACACGTAGAGAGGAAAGGAACATCGACTCAGAACAATGGGAGAAAACGGGTGGAGAATAAAAATACGGATCAAGCATCATGAGGAAGAAGACGGGGGATAATAGGGACGAAGCTTCAATCCATTGATTGCCTTAGGGAGAAGGGTACTAGAGCGTGGATAACCGAAACGTAGCAGTTCCAACCTCTGATTCAATACGGTAAGGACCAAACCACCGAAGTTTGAACTTGCCCGCTGATCGATTAGATTTAGCATTATAGAACAGAACTAACTATCCTTTAGTGAAAATAGTGAGTGCTGAGAAACCGATCATGTTTCTTGGCTTGGTGTAATTGGACTTCGTGCAGGATTAAAAAACTTTCCCAGTGGTGTTCATCCAAGGACCACAACACATCCAACCGGAAAGGAAAGGATTCCTCCGGTAAGATCTTATGTTCTAGTGCCACCTAGAGGCTAGGTACTACCAACTCCATGGGTGCAATAGCCTCCAGCCCATATGCCAATTTAAAAGGCGTATTCCCTATAGCCACTTTGTACGTAGTGCGGTATGCCCACAAAACTGAAGGAAGGAATTGATCCCAACGCTCCGGACATTCCAGAACTAATTTCTTGAGCATGTTCAATAGAGTTTTATTGGTACTTTCCGCAAGAACATTGGCACAAGGGTAATATGGAGAGCTAAATCTATGAACAATCTGCAGGGTGCGGGTAAGTGTTTGCAGTAAGGAATTAACAAAATGTGTGCCTTGATCCGAAACAATCCCTAAAGGAAGACCGAACCGAGGGAACACATGAGTCATCAAACATTTAACCACCACAGATGAAGTAATGGATCGTAAAGCCCAAGCTTCGGCCCACCGAGTCGCATAATCCGTACAAGTAAGGATATATCGATGATGAGTCATCGTAGCCAGAGGTGTAATAGGCCCAATGAAATCCAAGCACCACTTTTGAAAAGGTTCAAGGGGAGCAACAGGCTACAATGGAAAATGATGCCGTTCTAAAGGTTGTCTTGAGCGTTGGCAAGCATCACACGTTTTAATAGAAGTAGCAATGTCACGTTGCATAGTGGGCCACCATAAACCGCTATGCAAATTTTCTGATAAGTAAGATCGACCGAAAAATGACCACTGGAGGGGGTAGAATGTTCCATGGCAATAACCGAGGGAACTTCATGGGGTGGAATACACCGTAATAGTGTAGCCTGACTTTACAAAAAAGCTTCTTAAAGGTAAAACTCATTGGCCAGCGCCGCATCCCATCGTAACTTCATCTCAATTTCTACATCGATGCGCGATAGTCTTTCGTCCTAGACACCCAATTGTCGTTCCTGGTGCTCTAACTCTTGAGACCGAAACTGCATAGTTTTCTAAAAGTCCTGCCTCTCTGTTTGAACAGCTTCGATATCCTTCTTCAGCTGAATGTTACGGCCAATTTCGTCTTCTAGAGAGCGACTTTTTTGAAAGAGCTCTTCGGTTACTCTCTTTAAGTCAATGGTGGCTTGCAAAGCTAAGTCCACCATTTCTTGACCTTTTTGCTCCACCTGAGATAGATCACCACGGGTGGTCTCAAGAAGATTGCCCAAAGCTATCATGGCATCCTCTTTTTCAACCATAGTCTGGGCAGCCGACTAATCTCATCATCGCGAGCTGCAATGATGGCTTCCTTCTCTTTCAATGCTGCTTGAAGATTTCGAATCTCTTCCTCTAAGGAACTAGCTTCGGCTTTGGCTGTAAGCACCTCTTCTTGAAGTAGTGCAATGTCTGCTTCAAGCATGTACACCTTGGATTGGTACTGCTGTCGGAGGGATTGTTGTGCAACTTGAAGGTGATGGGGGAGATGGGTGGAGAGATGAATGAGGCAGTTACTAATCTAAGCTAGTTGGGCCAATGAATCAGGTATGCTAGAGGTGGAGATTGGCTGAGAAGGGTCAGCAGAAACGGTGGCAGACGACGAGGGAGGGGAATAATCAAGGGAGGAAGGAAGAGGATGGGCTACCGAATGACATGGGGAGGAAGGGGGACTAGGCGGCAAAGGCACCTTGGATGGAGACAGAGGCGGAGGTAAGTTTTGAGATGAAGAGAGTAGAGCATGAGTTGTTACCACAAGAGACGAGACATCCGATTGTGCAGGCTCCTCCTCAGGTTGTTTACTATCTGTGAATTGTGTAGTTTTTGTGGCTGTGTCGGGTGCTAGCTCCTGTGGATGAAACTGTGGCTGCACGACCGTATTATGAGGGTGAACTTCTTCAATAACAGTGTCATAATTAGCTTGATATGTAGAGGATGGTGGAGCAAGAAGAATCTGGGCAGACGAAGCACTGTCCTGCACCTGCACGGTTGAGGACGACGGTGCTTTACTGTGAGAAGGGATTAGTTTGCGGCACTTCCCTTTGAAGAACTGCAAAAGATCCTCATCGTCGTCGACCTCCATCATTTGTGCAGACTCCTCATGGAAGAGAAGGGTATTCAATGGAGGAGGTT